>JAYESA010001545.1:0-42288 GCA_036927795.1 Iris macrosiphon
TGGTGAATGCGTCAGTACGAGTTCATGCCGATATCAGTGCCAATACCAGGAGGACTATTTTAACGGTGAATGTCGATGGTCCGATGGTTTGAGAAAATGCTGGTGTCTTTGCTCGGAAGTATGATACCGGTTCTGATGCAATAGTAAGAGATCAATATATGCTGCTGCTTGGTCGAAGCCTTCACTTTGTTGTTTTTTGTCTTTTGTTTTCCTTACGTAAATCATCCGAATAATAATGACATGCGTTGCCATGTCTAAGAGATCGATGCTGCTCGGTCGAACATGTAAGCCACCTTTGTTATTTTTATTTTCCGAAATAAGATCTCGGCCTACTGTTTCCTAATTTGTGAACTTTATTTAATGGTTAATTCTAAAGACAGTACGGTTCAATTTTTTTATTTTTATTTACAAATTTATATTTGAGTTACGTTACGGATCATATGGGGAACGGACCCACCCATCATTGGACCACTGGATCTATCCATGATGTTGTCACGTTGAGTCCATTTTTGTTCATCCACCAAAACTATGGTGTATATTCACCCTCCAATCAAGTATTGTCACATGTCAAATAGAAGTCAAATCAACTTTGAATATTCACAAAACTACTTGCAAAGTAGTTTTAGATTACATGAAAATGTTACGTGACAACACATGATTGGAGGGTGAACATATATCCTAGTTTTGGTGGATGAAAAAAATTGAACTCCTGTCACGTTGGTAATCGTATTACTTTTTTTTAATTATTATTCTCCTAATATAATACGCTTTATAATGCTCGGTAGTTACATATATTGTACTTTCCTCTGTACTTTTATATAATTCAAATAGTAAACTATAATCAATTATTTTGACGATATATTTTTTATTTAAAAAATATATTATATATGGATAATAATATAATTTACACATCCACAATTTAAAATCAATCCATTGTCTAAAACCCTATAATCTAACACATTGTTTTAAAAATCGAACGGACCGGACCGACCGGTTCAACCGATTGACCCATGAACCGGTAACTTTTTCGGTCAGATTTAGTGTTGACATGCTATTTTTTTTAAATTCGATTGTAAAAAAATATTTTTGTGAAAATCAGTGTCCATTAGGAATTAATCTTGGACCACTTAGATTAATCAAGTGGTTGAACTGGTTTGACGCGATATATTGCCTTGGCTGGATCAATCTCCTATCCGATTTTTAAAACACTAATCTAACATATAATCGTCTCGTCTCCGTGCACTTATCTTCTTTTTTCTCTTTCTCTAAACAAATATTGGGGGATAAGAGAAACTAAAAAAATTCTCTCTAAGATTTTGAGATGGAAAAGGTCCATGACGTCTCTTATTCAAATGTTTTTATCAAGATTTTTATGTTTATTATTGGGATATGTGTTATTTGGTATTTTTTAGGAATTTGAGAATGTGTACGTATACAAAGAAAAAAAATTATAAATTAGGTTACTTTGTCAAATTTTTGTGTTTGTTAGGTAAATAAAAAAAAATGGATGGTTTTTTTTTCTCTATATTTTTCTGTTGTTGAGGGATTTTTGGAAAAAAAAAAATTTCATAGTTTAGTTTTTATTTTACATAAATAGTAAGAATTTTATGGAGATCATTGGTGAGTTTGTTATAATTTCTTGCTTCTGTTGATGGACTTATTCAAAAAAAAAACAAGAACTCAATCAATTTTTCATTTTTTTGGATAATAAGTTTTCTGAGTATTATTTTGGAGATTATAAACTTATAAATTTACCATTAAGGTTGTTTATATTATATGCTAAATGATTTGATAACACCAATATATGACAAATTGGAGGTTACCCAATATTAAATATACTATACAACAACAAAAGTGTTTATCTAAAATTTTGGTCGGCAATGCTCAATGTAGACGTCACAACCAAATAAATCTATAGATATTATTTGTTCATGGTCCTTTACGTACTCTTTAATATTTTTTTAATGTATTCATTTACCAATAGGCTTGAATATTGTTGACAAATAATCATAATCTCTAATGTAAAACTCTTTTCGCTACAATAGCTAATGTGTACCATTGTGTGCCAATTATTATAGCATCTCCTAAGCTAATGTGAGTTTGGAAAAAAGTTGTTACCATATATAGGAATACCAAAATTTTATTGAAAAAAATCCTTCTCCAATACATATGTAAAATAAATTGTGAAGGTAACATGACATGACATGACATGACAAAGATATTATGAAATTTGTAGTCTTGTTCTAGACAATATACTTCATAATGATTTTATTTTGTCAGATAGAAAAGACATTGTGATCTTGTGTCTTATGTCAAATAGGAGTTACAATACATAACAAGACAATAAAGTTGGAGATGCTCTTAAGAAGACATCCCAAAAATAGTAATTTATACAATTTCTCAATAATATGAAATATATGTTTGAAGGATGAGTCACAATAGCCTTTAAATTAAAGTTGTACTGACCGTCATCACCGCCACCGCCACCGCCACCGCCAGGTCCGCAGGCAATTAGATATCCTATAGAGAATTGATAATTAGATTGCAACTGGTAAATCTTTTAGAAATAATTAATATTAAGTCAAAGAAGATCACCTGTGAGAGAGAATTTAGAAATGAATCCATTGGCAACAAAGTGGTCTCGGTAAATGGATTTACTGTCACCAAATATTATGCTTGTGATTAATCTATCTTGGTTGGCAAGTTAATGTATATATATATATATATATATATATATATATATATATATATATATATATATATATATATATATATATATATAATCCAGCCATCCCAAAATGTATACTTAAAGATGTGAATTACTGATTCCTCCTTAGGAAGAGAAAACACTCGTAAATGAGAAGCCTTTCTTCATCTCAAGTATTAGCTCCAAGATTATGGGATATATATTAGAATTTTTCTAACCCTTATTCCATTAATCAATCAAGTTAACACATAATATATCATCTCAAGGAAGAGGGAAAAAGGAGGCAAGAATGTCATTATAACTTTGGGAAGAAGAATGAAGGATTGGAGACCGTTTCGGAGGAGGAGATTATTTTGGATAATTTTTCATTGTCTTTTATCTTCGTGATGTAAATGTTTTCTATTTCTGAGTGTTGTGGTGATCCGTGTTGGATCGGGAGGAGCTTTAGAGGGTGTATTCTTTTTATTCCATTAGTGGAGGTTCTTCAGGATTGGACTTCGATCGTGTCACGCCCCAGTCCCAAAATATCGAGGGACTAGACACGTGGCAATGGCCAGCAGCATACACCGATGGGCTAACCCAATTTAATGGACCCATCATGATGTATTTAAGCTGTAAAACAACAATAGGGGTCTAATATACTGATCTCATCCACAGAATGAATACAACAATATCAGAATTATAAAGCAATATCAAGTTAAAACATAGCTCGGGGAACAACCCGATAATGAGTTTGATACATCAACTCGATAGACTGGAACTAAAGAGTCTAAAAATAGAAATGACTGAGTATAGAATATGCATATACTCAGGAGAAATCCTCAGCGATCACCTTGTCCTCGGGTTCTGGTACTGCTCCAAAGACTGCTCCTGTTCCTGCTTCTGCTTCTGCTAATGCTCATGTTCCGTATACCTCGAGATAGATCTCGTCTGCTAATCATGGGTCATAATCCAGATCCAGGTCCTCAGGGGACATAGCAAGGTACAAAATAACTCATGCCAAAATAAATACAGTGCAGCAATAAATGAAGCAATAGGGTAAACTATGTAACCAGCTATGTGATATACAAGTGAGAGCATTATTCATACTCAGGCTGAGACTACTACAGGCTCTGTGTCGGAAAAACCCATAGCAGTATTTTCTCGAAGGGCCAGTAAATGTGCCAAAGCTCTGTGTCAGAGTCTAAGGCACCTCCAGTAAAGTAATATATACATATATATATATATATATATATATATATATATATATATATATATATATAATCAGCCTTTTGTATGGTAAAACTCTTCCCACCCAATGTAATCACACGTCTCATGTTCACGAAGTCTCATGTCCATGTCACGCAAGATCATATCTAATGCAACAAGTCATATTGAGATCTAAGCATGTATAAAGTATATGTCATAAACATGTATCCTATACAGAATCACCATGAATGTCTCAGAAATATTCTGTCTCATGAATAATGTCAGGTGTCCTGAGGTATGACGTACTTGATAAGGCAAGCACAAAATGTATAGTGTCCCGATATCCATGTCTAGGTGACATTACACAACTCTGCGTACAGTGTTGACACCCGAATATTAGTCGGACGCTAAGTAATGTCACACGGTCCTAGGTTGAACAGAGAATCTTACAGTCATAAATCAAGATAATAGTATAAACAGATGCTGCAAGTAGGGCAAGGTACACTTGCTTGGGATTTGGTTACCAACTACGGCTTTGGTCAGTGGAATTTGCAGGTACTTCTCCGATTGCTGAAATAGACATTACCATAATGCTCAGAAGACATCAAATAGCTAGAATTGTCTATCCATAAGTCCAATTTGGACACAGGGACAAAAGTGATAGTTTCTGGTCAAAGCGGGGTCCACATGTGGCCCACTTCACACCAAAAAACGTGTCAGAGACAATATTCTCCAAATTTGTCAAACTTAGTGTCAACAAGTCCAGAACGCCGATACGAACCCAACGGAATGTCCAGAACTGGATTCCGATGAGCCGATCTCAAAATCGCCCGTCAAGTGGAGCCACGGGGCCCACGATACGCGATTTTGTCAACATTCTCAGAATCGAACCAAACTTGGGTCACAGGACCAGCGTATTTCTATGAGTCTGATGGCGCAAGTTTCATTTTGATATAACGTGCATACACGAAGTTCCAACGAGTTCCAGAACAAGGCCGATACGGGGCGTTGTCGACGGATACGCGTTGATTCCGGTGTGCACGCACATCCAAATCAACTTCCGTAAAATTCCACACATCCGTATTAATGGCGCACACCTTTCGATGAAGTCCGCACATGACCAAGTCATCCTGTTTGGCGGGGCGCACTCAGTTCCGGGAAAAAACATGGCAAATATTTTTTTAATTTTGGATCGTAGTTCGCGATCGCCACAGGATGCAACACACCGAGCAGGTTGCACGGGTATTGAGAGGGTCACGCAGGGTTCGCGTCACAGCAGACTGAACAGAAAATGGGGTAGCGAGGAGAGAGAAACAACTATCTGAATAGGGCTCCACAGAAACTGAAATTACTCGTATCCGCGAGGCGGCACGACACGACACAGCGGCTAGGGTTAGGGTTTTGCTGTCACCGGAGACGGCCGGAGCTGGCACGACGGCGGAGGTGGCGGTGCGTCGGGGTCGTCGGCTCGTCGTCTCGGTCCCGGAGCTGGAGGCGACACTGGCGGAGCTGGCTGGGTCGGAGATGTAACGCCCGCAACCGCACGGTGCGTTACGCTGAGTCGGATTGAATGAAACAAATGCTGGTTACATTTGATTTGTTGGATTTTGGGAATAAGTATTGATTGAGTTGTTTCGTGTGCAGATGGCTAGCGGGTTCGATGGAAATCAGGTGTTCGTTCAGAGCAGTACTGAGATAGCTGGATTGGAATGATAATGCCATCTTCCTTAGTCCGATCGGTCGGATGATTTGTAGAGCACGGCCTGCTCGCACGGTCATACCAGTTGAGTAGATCGCGCTTGCATCGGACCACGGGTTCAAGGGATTGGCCGTATCGGCATGACAGGATGTCTAACGGGATCAAACATTGTGAGTGAGCTCTTTCCCTTCTCCTCTACTCCTTCATGCCTAATAATATGGAAAACACGTAAAGGCTTGAACACTTGGACTGAAACATTCGGAATCACTACACTGAGGCGTGCATAGAGTGGACGTCGTTGGCTTGGTAGGATTGTGGCTTGATTTGGTTTGCGCGTTGGATAGTTGGAGCTAGAGTTGGAATATTGCATTTGAGGCAGTTGGTTGATTGATTGGGATTATGCTTGGACAGTTGGAATGAGTCATTGATGCATTGGGAATATCGGGAATCTGGACGAGCGAGCGTGCATCCGTGTACGAGTATCACTTGGTCGCTTTGTCTTGCAAAGCGAGCAGTTGTGGTTCGAAACCGAACAACTGCATCGGCGAGGGTGTTGTGCCGCTTGATGGGACATTGTGCCACGAATGGGGCATTGTGTCACTGAAACGGCATTGTGCCATGGGTTAGCTTTGAGTATGGGTATTGCACCATTGGAAACACTGTGTTGAGAAGAGGCATTATGCCTATGGAATAACTTGGGATTTGGTGCCTTGGGCAATATGTTGGAAGAATGGTTATGGATGTTTTGGTTGGATTATTGGTGGAACGAGTCTAGGATCGCTTGGTGGGGCGAGAATGTTCGATCCTCTCGTCATACCTACTTGGTGTCTGCATGTCACGGACAACCTGTATTGCACAGGGTTTGGTCTCCTCAAACGGGAAGGCTCCGGGGCACCGGGACCGTTCGGCCATGGAGGAGACAATTGGATAACGCGTCTTGGGCGCGGTGCCAGCGGTTGGAATCGATCCAGGTGGGTTAGCTACTTAGCGCTGTTTTGAGGAGAACCGCATTTGATCAGTCCGATCAAACGTCCTTTATGGCTTGGCCAGTGACTTCATATAGTATAAGTGATGGCTTGCTTTTCTTTCGTTGGTTTGGCTTTCGTGTGGGCGCGGCCACCTTGCCTCGGCAAGAGTGTGCACTTGGGATTGGATTATAAGTGTTGGTTGAGGATGGATATTGAGGCTTGGGAATGGTTCGATATGTTATCGTGTTGCTTGGACTTGAGCAGGACGGTTGCATGCTAGTTTACTTCGGGTTGCTATATATATTTGCTTGTCGTTTGGTTTGAGTTGAATGCTTGCATGCTTAAACTGCTTTACAGCTTTCCTTAACATGTCATCCCTATGCCATGAAATGAATCTAGGATTCAAACTAGAAAGATCACCACATAACTGTTTGCATTCACTATTTTACTTAGTGTCGGCTTAGGCGAGTGGGTTACCCCGCTCACCAGTACGGTTGTGTACTGACCCACGTTTGTGGGCATTATTTCAGGTACACAGGCGTAGTGGCGCTGCTTGGATATACGAGGCATAATGTATAAACTGTAAGTACCTTTGTGGGCTAGAGAAAAGAGCAAGAGCATTTCATCGTCTCCGGGGCATCGCCTTTGTGGCATTGCCTTCGGGGCATTTCATTTGGACCCTATCGTGAGCTTCGCTGCGTATTACTCTGATTGTGTGCTTGGTACACAATACTTGACTTCCGCTGCAACTTGGTTGTTTCAATGATAACATTTGGTGTTTGACAACATCGCCTTGTACGAGCGCAACTCCAGGCTCGTACGGCATCACGTTCCGATGAGAACGATTGTCCTGTGGGAGAGCTGCAACGTGGTAATTCACGTTCAGCGGGGACTATCGAGCTTGCGGGAGATTGGGGCGTGACAAATTGGTACCAGAGCGCCTGGTTCATTTCTTCGGACTTGGTCCTTCGCTTCATCACAAACTCTAAATAGCTTCCGCGTGTCGTCTAGCTCTTGACTCTATTCGGTGCCGCATTGGATGTTTCATGCAATAAGTCTATATATTGCTGGTTGTAGCTGCATGTTGTTCTTGGTTGTGTTGCCTTGGTTAGTTTTTGTTAGATCGCTTAGCCTCGTTAGGCGTTGTTGCATTCGTGCAGCAAGTTGGTTGGCGTTATTGCATTTGTGCAACAAGTTGAGAGCTTTCGTTGGGTTGGCTTGGCTTGTCGTTCAGGGAGTTTCTGATTGCATCGGTGGATCAGTTGGTTGGCATACGAGATTTGGTAATGTGGCATGTTTTGAGTAGGAACATTCGATGGGAATGGATCGTTGCACGAGTTGCTCGTCTAGCGACTGTGTTGGATAGAAGTTAGAATTTCGGCTGTGGCGCATCGGTTGGGCATGTTTGAGTTTGGCTTGGGATTTTCAGAATAAGTTGGCACGAGTTGCTCGTACAACAAATGTGTGGAACCATTGAGTATTGGGTTGGAATACTTGGAAAAGATCGTTGCACGAGTTGCTCGTGTAGCGAAAGTAGCAATCGGTTTGAGAATAGCTGAAAGTATTGAGAATGGGATATGGCACGAGTTGTATAGTGAGATTGATGAAAATAGTTGGATAATTCCTGCATTGGCTGAGTTTTTGGTGTCAGACTTGAGTTGTGAAAGGCATGATCTCGCATAAGAGATGGTTCGAACGGATCTTGGATCAGTGCAAGGAATCGTAATGCGAGTAGCGACTTGATTCGGAGTGGTATATGGGATACCACCTATTGAGCAAGGTATTGAAAGTATTTTGGATGGACATTAATGGAAATTGCCTGAACGGACTGGTGCAAATGGAAGTATTGTTGGACTTGAGAGATGGACGAGATCGGAACGAACAGTTGGGATACGCTTGAATGAGCGATGGGTGAATCGAATGATAGCGAGCATGGACTACGATTTTGGGCAACACATTTGAGCTGTTGGTTGAGTAATGAAATACGATTTGGTTTGGAGGGACAATGAGATGGATTCACACAAACTTGGAAGATTTTGGATATTGCTGCTCGAGAAGTCGACTCAGTTTAGCGGAAATAGAATTTTGGGCAAGATGGTGCAACAAGCATATACGGATTCTCCGAAAGACGTGGACGAATTGTGGCAACAACAGAAGGCAAAAGATTGTGGTGGACAGACTTTTGAAGATAGCTAAACGTCGGAGCAAATCACTGTGTTGCTAGAGCAAGTTGGACGTGCATTGTGGAACGTGGCAATCGAATATGAATTTGAGCAAGTTTTTGGTTTCGAGAATCATTGCAATTGATAGTGCGAGAAGTCGAACATGACAGTTCAGAAAATTTGATGGATTCAGGGCAGAACGACGGATTGATGGAAGACGGTTTCAATGAGCACAGTTCTCGAATTGTGGCTTGGATAGATAGCAAGACTCTAAGTGGTTAAGCAGCATCGGTTGACAGGTCGTCAAAGGTAGTGCATGAAATTTCTCGGATTTGGAAGTTCGCTTAGATAGAATGGTTGGATTTTGATTCGGATTTATAGATGAGATATAGCATGGTTTATAGTAACTGTCCATCGTGATGATTACAATTATCGAGCGTAGCTTCGGGACAGCTGACCCTAGCGACTTGTCCGCTGAATCGGAGATTGAATATGGTAGACCCATAGAATGACCCTTGAGGCAGCGTATTTGGGAATGCGTCGAGGGCAGATGTGAGCAATGAGATTTGGATTATTGACTGAGTGTTGGATTTGAGAGACTCTTGGGATAGCCTTCAGCTGAAGATGCAGCCAGAAGATCGAAGCGATGGTGGAAGTAGCCTTGTCAACTGATGAGATTCAGAGTCGCAGATTTTAATCGATGGCATCGCCTCTGACTCATCGTGCCCTGGAAGGGAATAGCATTCATATGAATTGACGACTGTGAAACTAGCTCGTGAAGTTAAAGCAACGGCTCGTTCAGATCAAATCCTTGCGAATACTGGAAGGGACAGATTTGCCTTAGATTTACAAGATGTCTCGGAACTTAGTCTGGGAAGCGTGCTCGTTCGGAAGGCAAAGGTGATATCCTATGCTTCGAGGCAGTGGAAGCAGCGCGAAGAACTATTCCATGCGCAACCTAGGAATTGTGGCGAGTGTGTCCACGTTGAAATCGTGGCGACACTATCCCTTTGGCGTGGCGGCAAGATCTTCGTGGATCACACGAACCTCAATATAGATGTTCACCCAGCAAGGTATTGAGATTGAGAAAGAGGTGTTTGGTTGAGCTGATGAGAGCAAAGTTGATATTTGGGTAAGTCGCCTAGCTGGGGTAGTATCAGTTGTGATGATCGTTCAGTGCATGAGATATATTTGGAGATGTCGCTAGTACTGATTCAGAAATAGTTGGATGGATTGATTTGGAACACGAACTGATTGAGTCGTGGGAAATCATCATATTTGAGAATAGTGCTCAAATCGAATATGTTGGAATAGAAATCGAAATTTGGTTCAATTGGGAGTAAAGCAAATGGATGCCTCGGACATAAAGATACCCTTGCAACTTGTTCAAATTTGCTATCGCAAGGCTCGACTGAAATGCATGTATTTTAGGAACGCCTTAAATATGTGTATGATCCAAAACTAAGCGATACGAAGAATTCGTATTCAGCTGCAAGGAGGGTGTGGGAATATGGAACTTGTACGAGCGTTCAGCAGAGCGAGATGTTGAGTCAGAATCATGAATATGAGAGTTGCATAGAGCAGATCCATGGAATTGGATTGTGGCATGTGATAGGAATGAGTACCAGCACGGTTCGTGGACGAACCTGATTCTAAGTGGTATATTATGTAACGCCCGCAACCGCACAGTGCGTTACGCTGAGTCGGATTGAATGAAACAAATGCTGGTTACATTTGATTTGTTGGATTTTGGGAATAAGTATTGATTGAGTTGTTTCGTGTGTAGATGGCTAGCGGGTTCGATGGAAATCAGGTGTTCGTTCAGAGCAGTACTGAGATAGCTGGATTGGAATGATAATGCCATCTTCCTTAGTCCGATCGGTCGGATGATTTGTAGAGCACGGCCTACTCGCACGGTCATACCAGTTGAGTAGATCGCGCTTGCATCGGACCACGGGTTCAAGGGATTGGCCGTATCGGCAGGACAGGATGTCTAACGGGATCAAACATTGTGAGTGAGCTCTTTCCCTTCTTCTCTACTCCTTCATGTCTAATAATATGGAAAACACGTAAAGGCTTGAACACTTGGACTGAAACATTCGGAATCACTACACTGAGGCGTGCATAGAGTGGACGTCGTTGGCTTGGTAGGATTGTGGCTTGATTTGGTTTGCGCATTGGATAGTTGGAGCTAGAGTTGGAATATTGCATTTGAGGCAGTTGGTTGATTGATTGGGATTATGCTTGGACAGTTGGAATGAGTCATTGATGCATTGGGAATATCGGGAATCTGGGCGAGCGAGCGTGCATCCGTGTACAAGTATCACTTGGTCGCTTTGTCTTGCAAAGCGAGCAGTTATGGTTCGAAACCGAACAACTGCATCGGCGAGGGTGTTGTGCCGCTTGATGGGGCATTGTGCCACGAATGGGGCATTGTGTCACTGAAACGGCATTGTGCCATGGGTTAGCTTTGAGCATGGGTGTTGCACCATTGGAAACACTATGTTGAGAAGAGGCATTATGCCTATGGAATAACTTGGGATTTGGTGCCTTGGGCAATATGTTGGAAGAATGGTTATGGATGTTTTGGTTGGATTATTGGTGGAACGAGTCTAGGATCGCTTGGTGGGGCGAGAATGTTCGATCCTCTCGTCATACCTACTTGGTGTCTGCATGTCACGGACAACCTGTATTGCACAGGGTTTGGTCTCCTCGAACGGGAAGGCTCCGGGGCACCGGGACCGTTCGGCCATGGAGGAGACAATTGGGTAACGCGTCTTGGGCGCGGTGCCAGCGGTTGGAATCGATCCAGGTGGATTAGCTATTTAGCGCTGTTTTGAGGAGAACCGCATTTGATCAGTCCGATCAAACGTCCTTTATGGCTTGGCCAGTGACTTCATATAGTATAAGTGATGGCTTGCTTTTCTTTCGTTGGTTTGGCTTTCGTGTAGGCGCGGCCACCTTGCCTCGGCAAGAGTGTGCACTTGGGATTGGATTGTAAGTGTTGGTTGAGGATGGATATTGAGGCTTGGGAATGGTTCGATATGTTATCGTGTTGCTTGGACTTGAGCAGGACGGTTGCATGCTAGTTTACTTCGGGTTGCTATATATATTTGCTTGTCGTTTGGTTTGAGTTGAATGCTTGCATGCTTAAACTGCTTTACAGCTTTCCTTAACATGTCATCCCTATGCCATGAAATGAATCTAGGATTCAAACTAGAAAGATCACCATATAACTGTTTGCATTCACTATTTTACTTAGTGTCGGCTTAGGCGAGTGGGTTACCCCGCTCACCAGTACGGTTGTGTACTGACCCACGTTTGTGGGCATTATTTCAGGTACATAGGCGTAGTGGCGCTGCTTGGATATACGAGGCATGATGTATGAACTGTAAGTACCTTTGTGGGCTAGAGAAAAGAGCAAGAGCATTTTATCGTCTCCGGGGCATCGCCTTTGTGGCATTGCCTTCGGGGCATTTTATTTGGACCCTATCGTGAGCTTCGCTGCGTATTACTCTGATTGTGTGCTTGGTACACAATACTTGACTTCCGCTGCAACTTGGTTGTTTCAATAATAACATTTGGTGTTTGACAACATCGCCTTGTACGAGCGCAACTCCAGGCTTGTACGGCATCACGTCCCGATGAGAACGATTGTCCTGCAGGAGAGCTGCAACGTGGTAATTCACGTTCAGCGGGGACTATCGAGCTTGCAGGAGATTGGGGCGTGACAGGAGAGAAGTGGTCGACGGGGACAGCTGGGCTCGGGGTCCTCGGCGGAGAGGGTTCTGGACGGCGGATGTAGCATCGCCGGGCTGAAGTTCACCGGAGCTGGAGTGGCGGAGGCCGTCCGGGTTCGAGGCTGAGGGAACTCGGCGGCGCGGGGGGCTGGGTCGAGGCGGCCGAGGGAAGGCTGTAGAGTGAGGTGGATCTCGGAGACGACGGGGTGAGGCGGAGGGCGGCCGGGGCTGGCGGTGGTGGAGACGACGGTGGTGGTGAGTAGGGATGATGGCGGAGACAGTGGCGGAGGCTCGGGGGTTTTATAGGAGGAGGCGGTGGCCGTTGAGGGGAGGTGGAGAGGCGCGGGGAGCGGGGGTTCCGAAACCGCCGCGGGGTCGGGGGCGTAACCGCCGGCGGCGGAGGGAAACGGTGGCGGAGGGAAGGGAACGGCCGGGGAAATTTTGGGAATGCTACTGTAGCGGCTACAATAGCGGGTCGGTAGTGGGTCGGGTCGGATTCTGGGTTCGGATCCGACCCGATCCAATAGGGTACGGGTCGGGTACGGGTTGCGGGTACGGGTCGGCTAACGGGCCTGGATTTGACCCGCTAGGTTTGGGCCCGGTTCAGCTAGACCGTGTCCGGTCCGGTTCGGGTTGGTCTGGGTCCGAAATAAAGCGGGTTTATTTTGGTTTATTAAAATAATTTAGTTTCTAGGTCTTTAAAAATGGTTCCGGGGTCCAATAAATTCTAGAAAAATTACCCTATGTCTAATATTTTAGTTTACACCCAAAAATATTATTTTTATAATATTTTAATATTTAATAAAATTATTTAAAAATATTTAATACCAGAAAATAATTGATTTAATTAGTTAAAAATCACATAAAATTCTAGAAAATTCATTTTTAAAATCTGAAAAATTTCTGGGGGTTTACAATCTACCCCCCTTAAGAGGATTGCGTTCTCATAATCAAAGAATAACCGGTCAGCAGAGATGACACGGTTTGCAAAACAGGTTCGAAGCATGACACCATCAAAGAATCATGATCAAGGAGAATCAAAGGATGAGGGTTAAGCAAATTACATAGGGAATGAAAGTTATGCAAAAATACCTTCGGAGAAGCGGGACGACGGTTTACAAAGCAGTATGTCGAGCGGCGACGACGACATGACGAGCGACGGCGACAGCGGGACGTCTACACCGGCGGCATCTCGGATCGATCCCACATCCCTTTATTACCTTGGTTCTAATGACAATCCTGGTAATAAAATTACGAAAGTGGTATTTCGTGGGGAGAATTATAAGGAATGGTCGAGATCTATTCGGCTTTCTCTACGGGCTCGACAAAATTTTGGATTTGTTGATTGGTCTATCAAAATACCTTCGGAGAAGGATCAATTGGAGGATTTGTATTGCATCCAATCGATGCTTGTGCAGTGGGTTTTGCATACTATCGACGCTTCAGTGAAGAAGACAATACCATACTTTGAGGAGGCAAAACCACTATGAGACTCGTTCAATGTCCGATTTAGCGGACATGCGACTGGTGGTGGACGCGGATATTCACAATGCCTTCCTATATGGAGACCTTACCGAAGAAGTGTATATGAAACTACCACCTGGTTTCCAAACCAAACACCCTGGTCGGGTATATCGGCTTCAAAAATTTCTTTATTGGCTTAAACATGCGCCTCGTTGTTGGTTTGCGAAGTTGGCATCTTCTTTGCGGGAGTACAGATTTTGTCAATCGTACTCTGACTATTCACTTTTTACTCTTAGTAAGGGCGATGTTCAGATAAATGCTCTTTTGTATGTCGACGATTTGATTCTCTCTGGCAATGTCACCACCCTGATTTTTCAGAATATTTTTAAAACAATTTTACACAATTTTCTGTAATTTTCTGAAATTAAACTAAGGTAGTTTGTGATTAAATGATTTTTAAATAGATATTAATTAATATTAAAATATTATGAAAATAATATTTTATGGTGTAAAATGAAAAACTAGACATAGGGTAATTTCCTGTGAATTTATTGGATTCCGGAAACATTTTTAAAGCCCTAAAAACTAATGTATATTCAAACCCAAATAAACCCTAGAAATAAACCCGATTCAATTGAACCAAACCAACCCAAATCAACCCAGACCCGGTTCAGCTGAACCGAACCCAGCCTTAACGGGTCGGGTCGGATCTAAACCCGACCCGAAACTCGCATACCCAAACCCACACCCTAGCTTTAGCGGATCGGGCCGGATCCGCCGCCCGACCCGCTGACTCGACCCAAACCCGATCGAAACAAGTCGGAATCCGACCCAGATCACTGTTCCGGCCGCCCCTATATATATTTCCTACGTCGGCTGAAACCTTAATCCCCTAAATCCGCCACCCATCGAACCCCCTCGACAGCCCTCGACGAGACTCGCTCCGTCGTCGTCCCCGCCCTGAGCCCCCGCCTGAACCGTGCCCTAGCCGCCTCTCTCCTCCGTGCCTGAACCCTAACCGCCTTCCCTCCTCCTTTCTCCGCCCTCGCCTCACCGCCTCCGTCACCCCCACAGCCGCCTACCAGGATCTCCTCTGAACGTCACCCACCGCCTGAACCCGCCTCGACCCTCCACCGTCTTCCCCGACCATGACGAACTCCAGCGCCGCCTGAACCCTAAGGACCAGCCACCGCCTCCCATCTCCCCTCTCCACCGTCTCCTCCCCTCGACCGGCCGACTCGAGCCCCCGCAGCATCTGAGTCAGGCCCGGCCGCCTGAGCACCAGTCCCTCCGCTCGAGCAGACGATCCTCCGCCTCCGTCGAAGTAGCTCCGACGAGCCAGAGCCCGCTCCGCCTCCACCCAGCCCTGCCCTAGCCAGCTCCGGCGTCGACCTCCGACGGAAACCCTAAAACCTAGATGGACGCAGTTCGGACACGGCCACACAGTACCCCGGACACCCTGTGTCGTGTTGACCCGGACACGAAGAACCCAGTTCCACGGAGCCCTGTTCAGGTAACCCGTTCTCTCTCCTCGTTGCTCCGATTTCTGTTCCGTCAGTTGTGATGCGTAGGCTGCGTGACCCTCTCGATGCCCGTGTAACCCGCTCGGTGCGTCGCGTCCTGTGGCGATCGCGAACCGCGATCCAAAAACAGGAAAATTAATACCTTGTTTCACCCCGGAACTGAGTACGCTCCGTCAAACGGGATGACTTGGTCGTGTGCGGTCCTCACCGAAACGTACACACCGTTGATACGGACGTGCAAGATTTCCCAGAAGTTGATTTGGATGTGCATGCACACCGAAATCAACACGTATCCGCCGAAAGCGTCCCATATCTGCCTGTTCTGGAATACGTCGTAACTTTGTGTACACACGTCGGATCAAAACAAAACTTATGCCATCGGACTCATAGTAATACGCTGGTCCTGTGTCCCAAATTTGGTTCGATTCTGAGAACGTTGACAAAATCGCGTATCGTGGGCCCCGCGGCTCCACTTGACGGGCGATTTTGTGATCGGCTCATCGGAATCCAATTCTGGAAGTTCTGTTGGGTTCGTATCATCGTTTTGGACTTGTTGACACTAAGTTTGACGAATTTGGAGACCTTTGACCCTGACGCATTTTTCGGAGAAAAGCGGCCCACATGTGTAAACACCCTAAATTTTTCTGATTTTTAAAATCAATTTTTGGAATTAAATATGCAATTTTCAGTAATTTACATAGGGCCTGTGGTGAGTTTGTAATTTTTAATTGCCAATAAATAACATTAAAATGAATTGAAAACATGATTTTTTGGTGTAGAATAGAAAACCGGACTTAGGGTAATTTTCTGGGATTTTATTGGGCCTCAGACCTATTTTTAAAAGCCTAAAAACTATTTTTCTAAATTAATTAATTATTTAATTAATTAATATTAATATTTATTATTATCAGTATTATTATTTTTGTTTTTATTAGGTTTTTGGGCCCGGCCCGGCCCAGTGGGCCGAGCCCAGTGCAGCCCAGCCCAGCCCCCATCTCCTTAGCGGGTCGGGCGGGTCCGCTCACCCGGATCCGCGCCCGACCCGAAACCCGCCCGCACCCCTGTTCCCCGTTCTTCCCCACGAAGCGGAAATCTCGCCGCCGCCTTCGCCGGAGAACCGCCCCCCACGTCGACCTCCCCTCCGACTCTTCCGCCCACGACGCCCGGCCTCGCCCCAGCCCAACCCCCCTATTTAAGACCCCTCGTCCCCGCTCCTTTCTCCCCCCAAAACCAAACCGAAACCCTAGATCTACCCCGACTCCGGCAGCCCGTCCGGCGACCTCCACCTCCCTCAGTCACCTGCGACGACCTCCCCCAGGCGAACCACCTCCTTCTCTTCCCTTCCTCCTCCTCCCCAGGCGGCCAGACCCCCGTGTCCAACTTCCCCCGCTGATTCGAGAGCCGCCGTCGATCCCCGCCGCTCCGGTGCGCCGCCGGAGACTTCGCCTGAGCCGCCAGAGCCCGGCCCGACCTCGCCGACCGACGGTCAGCTTCCCCGAGCCCCGGACACGGCGGCAGGACGCAGGACACAGCCCTAACACAGTGGACACAGTACTGGACACGTGTCCAGGACACGATTCGGACTCGAAAAGCCCCGATTTCTCGGTCCCCTTCAGGTATTCATAACTTGCAACCCTGATCTCCGTTTTCGATTCCGTCAATTCCTACGCGTAGCCTGTATGACCCTCTCGGTGTCCGGACAAACTGTTCGGGACATCGCGGCCTGTGGCGATCGCACACCGCGATCCAAAAACAGGAAAAACCAGACCCTGTTTCACCCCGGAACCGAGTACGCCCCGCCAAACGGGACGACTTGGTCGCGCACGGTCTTCACAGATACGTGCGCCTCGTCGATACGGACGTGTGGGTTTTCGCGGAAGCTGATTCGGGTGTGCGTGCACCCCGGAATCAACGCGTATCCGCAGACATCGCCCCGTATCCGCCTTTTCGGCAATTCGACCTAACTTCGTGTACACACGTCGGATCGAGACGAAACTTGCGCCATCGGACTCGTAGCGATACGCTGGTCCTGTGGGTCAAGTTTGGTTTGATTCTGAGAACGTTGACAAAATCGCGTGTCGTGGGCCCCATAGGCCCCGCTCGACGGGCGATTTCGTGATCGGCTCATCAGAATTCAAATCTGAAAGTTCCGTTGGGTTCGTTTCAGCGTTCCTGACCTGTTGACACTAAGTTTGGTGAATTTGGAGACCGTTGACCCTGACACGTTTTTCGGTGCAAAGCGGGCCCGCCGGCGGACCCCGTTTTGGCCCGAAACTGCCGTTTTTGCCCTTGTCTCCAAATTGGACTCAAGGACAGGCGTTTCCAACTATTTGACACCTTCTGAGCACGATGGTACTGTTTATTTCAGATTTTGGAGACATCTCTGGAAATTTCCGAAACCAGGACCTAAGTGGATTTCAAACACCAGGCAAGTGCACCTTGCCAAACTTGCAGTCATTATTTTCATATTTTCTGATTAAATACTCTGCTGGATGTTTTGTGCAAATTCTTATAAACTGTTTTAAACTGCTTAAACCTAGGGAGCGTATGATGTACCTAGTGTCCGATCATAGTCGGGTACCGACACCGTACGCGGTGTTGGGTTCGTCATTTAGAGATGGTTTTACGATCCCCTTACTCTTGTACTTGACATATCAAGTACCCTAAAACCCAGGACACCTGACACTATCATGAACAGAATCTTCCTGAGATATTCATGGTGATTCTGTATAGGATACAGGACTTGACATTTATTTATAGACAGTATGACTTGTTGCATTAGTTATAATCCCGCTGACATGGACATGAGACGTTATGGTCATGGCTTGCGTGATTACATTGGGTGGGGAGAGACACACAGGCTACAGGCTGTTCTATATATATATCTACTATTAGTGTGAGGTCGTAGACTCTCCAGCAGAGCTAGACCCTTTACTTGTTATTACTGCTACCGGCTCCCCGACACAGAGCTTGTAGCGGTCTCAGCCTGAGTACTAGTGTTGCTCTCATTTGCATATCACATAGATGGTTAGTTACTTAGTTTACCCTGCTGTTTCATTTACTTATTGCACTGCTTATTCATTTGGCTTGTTTTATCTTGTGCCTTGCTTGTCCACTGAGGACCTGGATTTGGATGATGTCCCCAGGTTTAGCTGAGGAGCAGTATCCCGAGGTATACGGGACAGGTGCTGAAGCTATTGCTGGAGCTGAACAGAACACAGAAGACGAGGTGACTGCCGAGGACTTCTCCTGAGTGCTTGTTCCAGTACTCAGTATTTTATTTCATGTTTATTTCCTTGTTCCTGGCCTATAGAGCCAGTTTATTTCAGACTTAAGTCGGATTGTTTCCCGACTGACTTGCTGTGATTGTTATTGCTACTCATTTCCATTTCATTATACAGTTTATTTCTTTATCATTATGGATGAGATTAGTATGGCTTGTTTAGTAGACCTTGTTTACAGCTTAAGTACGCCCTGATGGTTCCATTAAATTGGGTTATCCATCGGTGCGTGCTGCTGGCCGTTGCCACGCATCTCCAGTCCCTCGGCATTTTGGGACTGGGGCGTGACATGGTTTTTGTGGTGGCCCATGCAGGTCGAAACTAAATTGTTCGGTTTCAACTTAGGGACCGGACAGGCCTGCAATAAGATAGGTTTAGGATCTCATCCAGTGATTGAATCATTTTTGAACTCTATGTCGAATTCAATTTAATTGCTTGAACTGCATCCTGTTTGATTCCTCTGTGCGTTCTCATTGTTTCCTTTTGATGCAGATTAATGGATCCCAGAAGTGGTGACGAGACTCCCTTGGGTACACCACCTGAAGCGGGGGTTACTTGTGAAGCTGGAACGACGCCAGATACCAGAGGACAATCCTCTCAGAGCAATCAAACTGGCCAGCCAAGTTCCAGATTCAGGCGTGATGACATCCCGCCTCCTCCCCAGTTCCCTCCTACGATGCCTGTCTTTCCCCCAGGACAGGCAATGGACGGCCAGCAAATGTTCCAGATGTTCTACGCAAGGATGCAGGCCCAACAGCAGATCCAACAGGAGGCCCAGCGTAGAGAAGCTGAGAACCTAAGGAACAGCCTGGTCGCAGCATTGGAACATGCAAATCCACCAAATAGGCGGCCATCGACGGGATCCATCACGGATTTCCGTCAACTTAAGCCCCGTACCTTCTCGGGCAAGGAAGGACCAACTGAAGTACATGAATGGCTTACAAATATACAACATCAGTTGGAGGCCGCCGAACTACCAAGGGACAAATGGATGACGGCCGTCAGGATGCAACTGACGGACAACGCACATCACTGGTGGCTGTCCGAAGAAAGAAGGCTCGGACATGATCAGGTTACCTGGGAGGAGTTCTCCAGACTCTTCCAGGAAATGTACATCCCTGCTGTGGCTCGACGAGAACTCCGAGACAGATTCAACCGCCTGATCCAGGGCAACATGACGGTGGAGGAATATAACGCCGAATTCATTCGCCTGAGCCGCTTCGCCCCTTCGCTAATTCCTACTGAAGAGGAGAAGGCGGAGAAATTCTTTGATGGGCTCAGGTTCGAGCTTCAGAAGTTAATCGGATCGGTCGCGCCCACCTCTTACACCGACGTCCTAGCTGCAGCACGTCGGCTGGAGCGCGTTACTCGAAGGGAATCAAGCCTGAAACGTCCCTTCTCCTCTGCACCGTCCAAGTCATCACCAGGAGAATCTGCTAAACGGCCCCAGAAGAACACGCCTCCAAGAGCAGCAACTAAGAACCTGCCTACTTGCCATTTCTGCAACAAGGTGGGACATATTGAGAAAGAATGTAGACGCAAGCTGGGGCTCTGCCTGGTTTGCGGATCTGGACAACACTTCTCAAAGGACTGCACGGAACGTCGAGAGGGAGTTCCGAACCGACCAGCTCCACCTGCAGCTCTTCCAGCTGGGGGAGAAACTCAGACAGGGCCTGGAGGAGCCAGGCCACCTCTACCACCTCAGGCAGCAATGTTCCAGCAAGCTCGTCAGCAAAGGGGTCCCGCTCAGGGACGAGGTCAGGCATATGCACTAGCAGTCACTGAGGAAGCTACTGCGGGCGAAGTGATAGCAAGTACCATATTAGTAGCTTCAATTCCTGCTGTAGCATTATTTGATTCTGGGGCTTCGCATTCTTTTATTGCTGCTAGTTTCGTAGCTACACATAGAATAGCTACCGCACCTCTCTCAAAGATGAAGAGAATCCTAACGGGAGGTGGGATCATCCCGGTTAGTGATACCTGTAGATCATGTTCAGTAGTAGTCTGTGGCCGAGAGATGCGAGCCCAATTCCTGATCTTTTCTATGCCTGATTACGATGTTGTGCTTGGTATGGACTGGTTAAGTCAGTACCATGCGACACTGGATTGCCGGCTTGGAAAAGTGATATTTAGACCCCCTAGCCAACCTGAGTTTGAATTTCTTCGAGGAGCTGTAGAACAAGGGGTCCAGCCAACTCTTAGGGTATTGACTGTAGAAGAAGATTCAGGATACCCAAGAGTTATATCGGAATTTGTGGATGTATTTCCCGACGACCTTCCAGGTTTACCACCTGATCGGGAGATAGAATTCACGATAGACCTAACTCCAGGAGCCGAACCTATCACTTCATCGGTATATCGGCTAGCCCCTAAGGAGTTAGTGGAGTTGAAAACCCAAGTTGACGACCTTCTGGAGAAAGGATTTATCCGGCCCAGTGTTTCGCCATGGGGAGCACCTATACTCTTTGTACCCAAGAAGGACGGAACTGTGCGGTTGTGCATTGATTACAGAGCCCTTAATGCTGTAACTATCAAGAACCGGTACCCTCTGCCACGTATTGATGACTTGTTTGACCAGTTAAGTGGTGCTAGGGTATTTTCTAAGATTGACCTTAGATCAGGTTATCACCAGATTAGGGTTAAGAAAGAAGATATCCCAAAGACGGCCTTCAGAACTAAGTATGGGCATTATGAGTTCCTAGTTATGCCGTTTGGTTTAACCAACGCACCTGCTGTATTTATGAGTTTGATGAACGGGGTCTTCCATCAGTACTTGGATAAGTTCGTGGTGGTGTTTATTGATGATATCCTAATCTACTCCAAGAACCACGCAGAGCACGAGGAACACCTCAGGATAGTGCTAGAAACTTTGAGAAGGGAGAAGCTATATGCCAAACTCAGCAAATGTGAGTTCTGTATGGACAAGGTGCCATTCTTAGGGCATATTATCTCGGGTGAAGGACTGTCTGTGGACCCAGAGAAGGTCACTGCTATAGAAACCTGGCCTACCCCTACCTCGGTTGCTGAAGTGAGAAGTTTTCTTGGACTTGCTGGGTATTACCGGCGGTTCGTAGAAAATTTTTCAAGGATTGCAGAACCTATGACTAAGCTGACACGGAAGGATCAGGAGTTCATATGGTCGGAAGAATGTCAGAATGCCTTTGAAGAACTGAAGAGGCGTCTAACAACAGCACCAGTCTTGACTCTTCCCTCAGGGTCAGGAGATTTTGTTGTATATAGTGATGCGTCCGGTAGGGGGCTTGGTTGTGTCTTGATGCAACACGGCAAGGTTATCGCCTATGCATCGAGGCAGCTGAAGGTCCACGAAAAGAACTACCCGACGCACGACCTGGAGCTAGCTGCAGTGATTTTTGCATTGAAGATCTGGAGACATTATCTGTATGGAGAGAAGGTTGAAATATTCACTGATCATAAGAGCTTGAAGTATGTTTATACACAGAAGGAGCTCAATATGAGGCAAAGGCGTTGGCTTGAGTTGATGGTGGACTTTGACATCGATCTGCAGTACCACCCGGGGAAAGCAAATGTTGTAGCCGACGCCCTCAGCAGAAAACCCTCAGCTTATTTCTTAACAGAGCAGCCTCAACTATTGCAAGACTTGCAAGATCTTCAGATTGAGGTTGTTCTGCCTGGACAAAAGGGTTTGCTGGCTAACCTAGAAGTGAAGTCATCACTGGTGGAGAGAATCAAGGAAGCTTTGCCTAATGATGCCAGATTCCGAAGGCTGAAAGAGAGAACCGAAGAAGGCTTGCAAACGGGACTTCGCATCCACGAGGACGGAACATTACGGTGCGGAAATCGCCTATATGTTCCAAATGGAGAATTAAGGCAGGAGTTGATGACAGAAGCCCATAGCTCCCTCTACTCGATTCATCCAGGAGGAACCAAGATGTACCGGGACTTAAGACAATATTACTGGTGGCATGGGATGAAAAGGGAGATTGCCCGATTTGTGGCAAAATGCTTAGTCTGCCAGCAGGTGAAGGCCGAACACCAAAGGACTGCAGGTATGTTGCAGCCACTTCCCATCCCTGAATGGAAGTGGGAGCATATTACCATGGACTTCGTCACTGGATTTCCAAGAAGCCCTAGTGGGAAGGATGCAGTGTGGGTCATCGTGGATCGGCTCACTAAGTCGGCTCACTTCTTGCCGTTCAGAGTCGGACAATCCACGGAGGTACTAGCCGACATGTATATGCGTCAGATCGTAAAATTACATGGAGTGCCGGTTAGTATTATATCAGATCGAGACTCTAGATTCACATCTCACTTCTGGCGAAGCATGCAAGAGAGTCTCGGCACCAGGCTCAAGTTCAGTACTGCCTATCATCCTCAGACAGATGTCCAATCAGAGCGAACAGTTCAGATCCTGGAAGATATGCTGCGATCTTGTATACTGGACTTCGGAGGATCTTGGGAAGATCACCTGCACTTAGTGGAGTTCTCCTACAACAATAGCTATCAGGCCAGCATTCAGATGGCACCTTTCGAGGCACTGTACGGAAGGAAGTGCCGATCGCCAATATGCTGGAGCGACGTCGGCGAACGTCAACTACTGGGTCCAGAGTTGGTAACAGAGACAGTGGAGAAGGTAAAGCAGATTCAGAACCATCTCCGTGCAGCCCAGGATAGACAGAAGCATTGGGCTGACGTACACCGACGACCCCTGGAATTCAAGGAAGGAGAACATGTATTTTTGAGGATCTCGCCCACTAGAGGTACTATCAGATTTGGTAGCAGAGGCAAGCTAAGCCCAAGGTACATTGGGCCATTCGATATCTTGGAGCGCATTGGTGAGGTGGCTTACCGTCTTGCATTACCTCCATCTTTAGAGGGAGTGCATGACGTATTCCACGTCTCACAACTGAGGAGATATGTGACGGACCCAAGTCATATAGTTGATCACTCTGAGATTTTGGTGGGACCTAGCCTGAGATACGAAGAGCAGCCAGTGGGTATACTCGACTCCAGCGAGAAGACACTGCGAGGGCAGACAATCAGGCTGGTCCGAGTAGCTTGGAAACAGCACTCTCCAGGTGAATCGACCTGGGAGCGAGAAGATGTTATGCGCCAGCGGTATCCACATTTATTTGCTGATACAGGTAACCTTAGTATTCTATAAAATTCTGTAAATCTTGTCTTTATAGTTACCCTTCGATTGCGAGGACGCAATCCTCTTAAGGGGGGTAGATTGTAAACACCCTAAATTTTTCTGATTTTTAAAATCAATTTTTGGAATTAAATATGCAATTTTCAGTAATTTACATAGGGCCTGTGGTGAGTTTGTAATTTTTAATTGCCAATAAATAACATTAAAATGAATTGAAAACATGATTTTTTGGTGTAGAATAGAAAACCGGACTTAGGGTAATTTTCTGGGATTTTATTGGGCCTCAGACCTATTTTTAAAAGCCTAAAAACTATTTTTCTAAATTAATTAATTATTTAATTAATTAATATTAATATTTATTATTATCAGTATTATTATTTTTGTTTTTATTAGGTTTTTGGGCCCGGCCCGGCCCAGTAGGCCGAGCCCAGTGCAGCCCAGCCCAGCCCCCATCTCCTTAGCGGGTCGGGCGGGTCCGCTCACCCGGATCCGCGCCCGACCCGAAACCCGCCCGCACCCCTGTTCCCCGTTCTTCCCCACGAAGCGGAAATCCCGCCGCCGCCTTCGCCGGAGAACCGCCCCCCACGTCGACCTCCCCTCCGACTCTTCCGCCCACGACGCCCGGCCTCGCCCCAGCCCAACCCCCCTATTTAAGACCCCTCGTCCCCGCTCCTTTCTCCCCCCAAAACCAAACCGAAACCCTAGATCTACCCCGACTCCGGCAGCCCGTCCGGCGACCTCCACCTCCCTCAGTCACCTGCGACGACCTCCCCCAGGCGAACCACCTCCTTCTCTTCCCTTCCTCCTCCTCCCCAGGCGGCCAGACCCCCGTGTCCAACTTCCCCCGCTGATTCGAGAGCCGCCGTCGATCCCCGCCGCTCCGGTGCGCCGCCGGAGACTTCGCCTGAGCCGCCAGAGCCCGGCCCGACCTCGCCGACCGACGGTCAGCTTCCCCGAGCCCCGGACACGGCGGCAGGACGCAGGACACAGCCCTAACACAGTGGACACAGTACTGGACACGTGTCCAGGACACGATTCGGACTCGAAAAGCCCCGATTTCTCGGTCCCCTTCAGGTATTCATAACTTGCAACCCTGATCTCCGTTTTCGATTCCGTCAATTCCTACGCGTAGCATGTATGACCCTCTCGGTGTCCGGACAAACTGTTCGGGACATCGCGGCCTGTGGCGATCGCACACCGCGATCCAAAAACAGGAAAAATCAGACCCTGTTTTACCCCGGAACCGAGTACGCCCCGCCAAACGGGACGACTTGGTCGCGCACGGTCTTCACAGATACGTGCGCCTCGTCGATACGGACGTGTGGGTTTTCGCGGAAGCTGATTCGGGTGTGCGTGCACCCCGGAATCAACGCGTATCCGCAGACATCGCCCCGTATCCGCCTTTTCGGCAATTCGACCTAACTTCGTGTACACACGTCGGATCGAGACGAAACTTGCGCCATCGGACTCGTAGCGATACGCTGGTCCTGTGGGTCAAGTTTGGTTCGATTCTGAGAACGTTGACGAAATCGCGTGTCGTGGGCCCCACAGGCCCCGCTCGACGGGCGATTTCGTGATCGGCTCATCGGAATTCAAATCCGAAAGTTCCGTTGGGTTCGTTTCAGCGTTCCTGACCTGTTGACACTAATTTTGATGAATTTGGAGACCGTTGACCCTGACACGTTTTTCGGTGCAAAGCGGGCCCACCGGCGGACCCCGTTTTGGCCCGAAACTGCCGTTTTTGCCCTTGTCTCCAAATTGGACTCAAGGACAGGCGTTTCCAACTATTTGACACCTTCTGAGCACGATGGTACTGTTTATTTCAGATTTCGGAGACATCTCTGGAAATTTCCGAAACCAGGACCTAAGTGGATTTCAAACACCAGGCAAGTGCACCTTGCCAAACTTGCAGTCATTATTTTCATATTTTCTGATTAAATACTCTGCTGGATGTTTTGTGCAAATTCTTATAAACTGTTTTAAACTGCTTAAACCTAGGGAGCGTATGACGTACCTAGTGTCCGATCATAGTCGGGTACCGACACCGTACGCGGTGTTGGGTTCGTCATTTAGAGATGGTTTTACGATCCCCTTACTCTTGTACTTGACATATCAAGTACCCTAAAACCCAGGACACCTGACACTATCATGAACAGAATCTTCCTGAGATATTCATGGTGATTCTGTATAGGATACAGGACTTGACATTTATTTATAGACAGTATGACTTGTTGCATTAGTTATAATCCCGCTGACATGGACATGAGACGTTATGGTCATGGCTTGCGTGATTACATTGGGTGGGGAGAGACACACAGGCTACAGGCTGTTCTATATATATATCTACTATTAGTGTGAGGTCGTAGACTCTCCAGCAGAGCTAGACCCTTTACTTGTTATTACTGCTACCCGGCTCCCCGACACAGAGCTTGTAGCGGTCTCAGCCTGAGTACTAGTGTTGCTCTCATTTGCATATCACATAGATGGTTAGTTACTTAGTTTACCCTGCTGTTTCATTTACTTATTGCACTGCTTATTCATTTGGCTTGTTTTATCTTGTGCCTTGCTTGTCCACTGAGGACCTGGATTTGGATGATGTCCCCAGGTTTAGCTGAGGAGCAGTATCCCGAGGTATACGGGACAGGTGCTGAAGCTATTGCTGGAGCTGAACAGAACACAGAAGACGAGGTGACTGCCGAGGACTTCTCCTGAGTGCTTGTTCCAGTACTCAGTATTTTATTTCATGTTTATTTCCTTGTTCCTGGCCTATAGAGCCAGTTTATTTCAGACTTAAGTCGGATTGTTTCCCGACTGACTTGCTGTGATTGTTATTGCTACTCATTTCCATTTCATTATACAGTTTATTTCTTTATCATTATGGATGAGATTAGTATGGCTTGTTTAGTAGACCTTGTTTACAGCTTAAGTACGCCCTGATGGTTCCATTAAATTGGGTTATCCATCGGTGCGTGCTGCTGGCCGTTGCCACGCATCTCCAGTCCCTCGGCATTTTGGGACTGGGGCGTGACAACATGTGGACCCCGCTTTGACCAGAAACAATGATTTTTGCCCCTGTGTCCAAATTGGACTCAAGGAAAGGCGTTTCTAGCTATTTACTATTTTCTGTGCCTGTTAGTGATGTTTATTACAGCTTTTGGAGGAGTACCTGCAGGATCCACTGATACAGGGACAGCTGTTGGTATACAAACCCCAGGCAAGTGTACCTTGCCAACTTTGCAGTCTTGTTACATATTTTCTTGATTCTTTTATATTATTGTGCATGCTTAACCTAGGACCGTGTGACTTACTTAGCGTTCGATTATTAGTCGGGTGCCAACCCCGTACGCGGAGTTGTGTAACGTCATCTAGGCATGGACATTCGTGGCCCTTTATATTCTCGTACTTGTCTTATCAAGTACATATAATCCAGGACACTTGACACTATTCATGAGACAGAGTCTTCCTGAGATATTCATGATGATTCTGTATAGGATACATGTTACATGACTTAGACATTATATTCTTAGATCTCATTATGACTTACTGCATTAGTTATGATCCTGCGTGGCATGGACATGAGACGTCGTGGACATGAGACGTATGATTACATTGGGCGGGGAGAGACACACAAACTACAGGTTGATTATATTATGCCGTCGTCGTAGTCTCCCTTTAAGCTAGACTACCCACATGATATCACTGCTACCAACTCCCCGACACCGAGCTTGTAGTAGTTTCAGCCTGAGTTATAGTGCTGCTCTCATCTTATATATCACTTAGCTGGTTATATAGTTTACCCTATTATTTCATTTATTTCTGCACTGCATTTATGTTGGCTTGAGTTATTTTGTACCTTGCTATGTCCCCTGAGGACCTGGATCCGGATTATGTCCCCAGGATTTGCAGATGAGATCGACCCCGAGGTATACAAAGCAGAAGCAGGAGTAGGAGCAGGCACTAGAGCAGTACCAGATTCAGTAGACGAGTGATCACCGAGGTTATCTTCTGAGTATACACTGTTCCATACTCAGTATTTGCTGTAGTTATCTTTATTCTTGTATCTTGACAGATGTATCAGACTCTTTATCGGATTATTTCCCGAGTTTATATTTTATTGAGATTGGTCTTGCTTTATGATTCTGATATTTTTGTATTCATTTCTGTAGATAAGATTAGTATTTCTAGACCCTTATTGTTGTATTACAGCTTAAGTATGCCCTGATGGATCCATTAAATTGGGTTTGTCCATCAGTGTGTGCTGCTGGCCATTGCCACGTGTCCAGTCCCTCGGTATTTTGGGACTTTGGCGTGACATAGTTTTTGTGGTGGCCCATGCAGGTCAACGACTAAATTGTTCGGTTTCAACTTAGGGACCGAGCAAGCCTGCAATAAGAATAGGATAAGTTTTTGAATCTCATCCACTTGCTTGAATCGTTCTTGACATCTACATCGGATTCTAATTAATTTCTTGACTTGCATCCGACCTTCCCATCAACTCTCCGGCGGGCCGCTGACAGCCGACCCCGACTCCCTGCTGAACCCCGGCGACCCCCCAACTCACGAGCTCCCCTCTTCCGAGCCGTTTTCCGGCGAGCCCGGCCATTTTCCGTCCAAGCCCCAACTCACAGTAAGCTTCCCTCTTCTCTCCCCTTTCTTCTTCTTATATATATATATATATATATATATATGTATATATATACATACGTATATACGTATGGGGGTATATACAATATATGTATAATAGTTATTTAATTAATGTGTATAAATATAGGATTATGAAATACATATACGTATACCTGTGTGTATGTGTGTAATTAATATACATGTATATAGTATAGTTATTATTGTTGGTATAAATATATATATGTATATATATATTTTCGTATTGGTATATGTATATTTATGCATTTGAATATACTTAGTATATTTTAATTAAATTGGTATATGATTATATATATATATACTTCGTATATGTTTAGTATATTCTGGAAATAATTAGTATATGTATATGTATATTGTTATTTAAATAATATTTAAACACATAATGTATAGTATATATATATAATGTATGTATAGTATGAATTAATGTAATGTATATTTATATAATGTATAGTGTACATATAATTGGTATATGTGTATACATGTACTTTATATATATATACTTAGCATATTTTCAAAATATATTTGATTGGTAATGTATGTATTTAAAATATGAATAGGTATATTATTTATTTTTATTTAATTGTATGAGCATTGTATGTATTAAATAAATTGTATAATTAAGTATGTATAATTAATTGCATAAGTATACATAAGTATATGTGTGTATATTGGGTATTTTATATGGTATAAAATTAATTTGGTGAATTAATACTAGTATATTTAAATGATAATGTTGACAATATATATATATTCTAAAATGTATTTTTGGCATAGATATGAGTACACATATATAATGTTCAACTAGTATAAATCAAATATGTATTTAAAAGGCATATATATATATATATATATATATATATATATATATATATATATATATTGTAAATACATTTAAATTAGTGCATGAATAAATATTGTAGGTATTAATAGTATAATATGTATATGTATTCCTACTAGATGACCCTAGTTGACTAGTGCCCTGCCTGGCAAGGCCCTGAGGCCAGTGTTTTTGTCTGTGTGTAGCGTAGCTTTTGATGCAAATGTTATACTGTGATGTGTTTTTAGGACTGTTGGTTCACCCAGGGGATACTCTGGAACAGGACATTCATAATTACCAGCTAAGGACCCGAGGCAAGTACATTCTCCGATAATTTCTAATTTCTTGATAATTTCTATAATTTCAATAATCCTGAAATGTTACAACTGAATCTTTGACACTGTGCTACACGGACTAGTATAGCTTGGATCTGCAGTCATGAGATGTTACCTTGATTATCGTATTGATATTGTACACGACATGTATATTAGACATCGTACATGATAGACTGGACTTGCTCGTGTATCGTGACGTGTCATGGTTGGATCCACAGTACTAGTTGGGGGCGGGGAAGTAGTTAGTAAGAAATGTGATCATAACCTCTTATTGTAGTGTAGAACAATGTAAGTGTTAATCATGCTCTTCACCCATGATTAGCCAGGCCCTGTAGCTATCGTACATGTTCCCAAGCCGATCACATTTTAAAACTACTATTTCAAACACTTAGAATAGATTACAGTTCCCTATTTAAATCATATACCACATCACCCGTATATGATGCTGTTCTTTGTTCTTTTCATTTTCATACATGCACTGACTATATCATATTGCCTATTTGCCTGTCTCTTTACATTGCCTGTCTCTCTTTAATTGCCATTGCATTTATTTTACTGTCTTCTCAGTAGCAGCTAGCATGACATGTTTATTACTTTATAGTCCTTATCAATTAAATGGAACTGTTATTTGAGATTGTGCTTTGCTCCTTCCTGACTGGAAACATTTTTCCAGACTATGCCTTAGAGGACCGCTGTCCGACACTTTATGGACCATATGGTGAGTAGCTGCAGACTTGGTAGATTAGTTGTGATTCCGGGAGGTCTAGCCAGAAATTACTATCTTGTTAGTTCTTTAAGTAGACTATTTTGGTACCGGATTTGTCTCCGGCATTTTTTTATTGAGACTTGGATATTGTTGAGTTAGTATATTACTTTTTTGGACTTGTGTTGTATTTAATTTCTGTTCGTTATCTTATCGTGCTGTAATCCTGTGATTGAGTATGTGCTCGTTTATTTGTGTCATCCGTGCCTCCTTATGGAGATTAGATGTTGTGTGACATTAGCTAGATAGTATCAAGACCTTGACAGCGTTCTACCGCCGACACTGCGGCGTAGGCTGGACGTACCCACGCACTCGTGCCCCTAAACCGGATGCGGGTCGTGACACGTTTTTAGTGGTAGCCCATGCAGGTCAGACTTCGCAAGTTGTGCGATATCGTGGTAGTGTGGCATCTTTGTTACACTACTGCGTACCTGCGATAGGATCTAGGACATAGGATACTAGGACGAGAGCGAATACTCAATCACAATTCCTTGAGAGATTCTTGGGATGACCCCTGAGAATCTTGTTAAATTTTCCAATTTAAAAAAAAAACGTTCCCTTGTTCCGTCCATTCTCACTTGTTGATTGTTGATTAGTTATTAAGTTAGGATTTTGGTTCCATTGTAGGGTTTGATTTCATATCAAGATGAATTTGTAGACTAATTTATGGTATTATTTGATGACACACGTCGATGAGGACAGTGAGAAAGATAACACTAGGGCTATTGGACTACAAGATATGGATTTAAATTTTAAATTGAGGATTGAAAGTGAATTTTTAATTTTTGAATTTTGAGAAGTGAAATATTGTCATTAAAACTTTTTGAGGAATTCAGATTCAATTTGATGAACCTAAACAAGCTGTAAGGATTTTTGAGTGATTAAATTTTCATTTCAGTATCTAGATAATTAGTCTTGAGGAAAGTGTATGCTTTTACTTTAAAAACTTATTCGAGGAGTTATTTGAGGAATTTTATTTGAGGATAGGATTTTATAGTGGGAGAAATATATTAGTATATAATAGATGAGGTGCATATGTAAGGGTATGTTGGCTTGAGCATGATTGAGATTTCACTGCCAACTGGCTTAGGTGTTCATCTAGGATGGTATTAGAGAGAGCAGTACTTAGTATGGTGTGTTGCATTTGATATGCACTTGAGTGATAAGGATAACTAGTATCAGCGATTGCAGTAGGTAAGGAAGCTAGCAGTGAGTATGTTTCTAGTAGAACTATGGTACTTAGAGGGATGGAAGTATCAGACCATGGATGTATCTTTGACCCGTGCAATCACAACTAGGGTTTATTTACAATCTAATTATCTTGAATGTTGCTTCTTTAGAACTGTACTGTCCTTCCTTGATGATATCGCATTTTTGCCTAAATTGATTCTTTGGGATATGTCTTCAGGATGTCGCCGCAGACACGATCTATGAGAGCGGGAACATCAACTTTAGAGGGGCCTGTCACCTCTCCACCTGAGGGACAGACAGCAGTAGTTCCTCCTACATCTCTGATGCACGTAGGAGTATCTGCAATTTTCGGGGATCCTCCTCCCCCACCTGCTCAGAGGATTGCCGCAGCTGAGACGGACAACCTTCCTCCTCCACCGACTCCGATTCCCGGAGGTTTGCCCATTAACGGAACGCAGATGTTTACCTTGATCCAAGGCATGGTAGATGCCCAGAGAGTGACGGCAGACGCTCAGCGAGTTCAAGCTGAGGCTCAGAGGGTGCAAGCAGAAGCGCACCAGGCACAAACCGAGCTGACGAGAGAAAACATGAAGAATGCTCATCAAGTGACTCTCCAAGCTTTGGAAAGAGTAGCACAGTACCAGCAGTTTCCTGGCCAGCAACAACAGAGATCAGGCACTATAGTGGATTTCAAGAGGATGATGCCTCGAGAGTTTAAAGGTACCGAAGGGATACTCTACGCTGACGACTGACTAGAGGATATAGAGAGAAGCCTGCGATTGACCCAGATTCCAGAGAACTTGCAGATAGAAGCCGCTGGCAGTCAGATGTTCGATATCGCACTCACGTGGTATCGTACAAAGCCGAGAATTTCTGCACAAGGACTTACTTGGAAGACCTTCAAGGAACTCTTCAAGGAGAAGTTCTTTCCCGACGTGGCATTGGGAACCTTGGAAAGCCAGTTTCATGACTTGGTTCAAGGAAACATGTCGGTCGACGAGTACGCTGCAGAATTCTATAGATTGAGCCGTTTTGCATCGTCTATGATTCGAGACCCAGGAGATCGAGCCCAAAAATTTAGAAACGGACTGACGAGAGAGATTAGGTCGCGCACTTCTGGTCGGCGTACCGCTACCTATGAGGCTATCTTGATGGATGCTCAGATCGCAGAAGAGGATCTGGATCTCAGGCCTAAGAGGAGTCACAATACTTTTGGAGATACGAATGGTAGCGCAGGACCGGCCAAGCATCCCCGTATTCAGCACCAACAGCAGTACCAAGTACCATTTCATATTCAGCAACAACCATGGACAATTCAGCATCCATCGCAGTACCTAGCACCAGTTCCTATCCAGCAACAACCATGGGCGTATCAGTATCAACAACAGTACCAGGCACCAGTCCGTGTTCAACAGAATCAGCAACAGCCTCCAAGAGAGACACAACAGATTTGTCATTTCTGTAAGAAGCCAGGTCACCTTTGGGAGAGCTGTAGAACGAGGCTAGGACTTTGTTTGCACTGCGGCGCTGCGGCTTGTGTTATCTTATTTGTCATCTTGTTACAATGCTTGACTCAAAAGTATAAAATGCCCTACGGGCTTACAAACTTGGACGCAAAATGTTCATTATAAATAAAAGAGAAACTTTTCTATGCCTCAACCTTGTGTTATCTTATTTGTCTACTCTGTTGCATTGATCTAAAGAATATCCTTATGCCTAAGGCCTTGTGCACGCGTGCCCTACGCGTGCACGGCATCGCGCCCCTGGGACGATTATCGATTAGGCGAAATCGGGGCGTGACATATTGGTATCAGAGCATGCTTCAGATCCTTTGATCTCACAAAGAAAGTTTCTAAAGAGGACCTTGTTCCTTCCGAGTAGACCCTTGAATTCGCTTGGCCAAAATGAGATGCGTTCCATACAATAAGTCTAAATATTTTTGAAAAAGTGCGTGGGAATTATACGATTGCTTGGACGGGATTATGATGTGAGGGCTTTTATCCCAACTCATAGAGGATGTTGTGAGAGGAGACTCGTGTTATAATCGGCAAGTTTTATGTCTATATGAAAATACCAAACGAGTAGAGTGCGAGATAAGAATATCGTTCAAACAGTGGTCCATGCACATGGCCTTTTGGCCAAATTGTGTTAAGTATCGTGCACCAAGACTCTTGGTGCTAGTGAGTTGCAACGAGATTTGGGTATTGTTGGGATGAGAATAAAGTTGACTTGGAGGGAAATCGATAGAGACGTTATCGGATTGCCGCTAAGGCGAGTAACGGGAATCGTGTAGGGAATTTTCGAAAAAAAGTTGGACGGTCATTCATAGCGATAAGTTATGATTTGAAGCATAGTCTGTATAGAGGACTATGAATAGAGGTGTGTACGAGTCTAAGATCGCTAAGGCGATAAATAGGGACTGTGTTGGAGTTCTAAGGAACGAATTGGGCATACGAGTGAAGGATGCGAACGCGAATCAGGAGTTATTAGGACGACTTAATTCCTGAGTAGTGTATGCGATAAGTCCCCTATTCGATTATGCAATTTGTGGATATAATGAGTTGTAAAGATTCAGGGATTATAACTCGAACCCTGAGTGGTGTATTTGTTGGCTTAGAAATGCTTGAACGAAGTCGTGGATTCGGAGAGTTAAGCGAGTCTAGCGTCAAGCGACGAGATTGGGTAAAGCCTTAGTATAAATAAACAGTGCCTAAGCAAGTAAACGAACTCGAAGAAAGCATGCAATGTTTAGTTCGAACGAGTTACAATGAGTCGAATAAGGGATAAGGCTTACATCGAATAGAAATTCAGGACAATTGGAATCGATATCATGATCGGAAAAGACTTAGAGGATTGTACGAGCGAGTTTGAGTTGAAACAAGCGAATTAAAAACTTGAGTCGAGATTGAATAATCTGAGATGCGATCGAAGTAAGTGCAATTAGAAATAATGGAGTGAACGAATGAAAACGTGCATGGAAAATTTAGATTTGAGTAGAATATCGCTCGATAGAGTTCGGTTGGAGTACGAATGCGATGACTCCATATTTTGGGAGATTTAGACCATAACAATGGTTGGAAAATAGTATGGATTGATGCAAGTTAGTAAAAATTATAAATTTTGATGGATTGAGTTAAGCGGTAATAGATTTGGCTTGGAGTTTGGAAGAACGATCTTGAAATCAAGTTCAGAAAGATAACATTCGAAATCTGTCCCAGCGAGAACGATTATCCTGCGGGAGCATCGGCGTGGTGATTTCACGTACGGTAGGGATAAGCAAACTCAAGAGAACAGGTTCGGTGATTATTCCAAAAACGAACTCGATGAATGGAACGTATCAATGGGATAGACTTGGGTTTGGGAATTGATCTTAGTTGTTTGAGGAATGCTAAGAGTAGACTAAGAAAATGAGTCTAGGGATTTTTCTTGAGGAGTTAGTCTAGAAACGTAAAGTAAAGAGATGTTGGACATTTTCATGAACGGATATGTAGATCGTGCTGGACGACTTAGAGTTCATGATATACATCGATGGTCTATAATAGAAATGTGGCTTGATGATACAGGTGTAGAAAGGGATGGATTGGGGAATTCTATCAAACATGATAAAAGAGATAGTGTATGTGAATCGATGGGTTGAACCTGCAACGTGGGCGTATCGTGGATTCGGTTGGACGAGCGTGTTGGTGTGATAGGATGATCTGTGCTCGATGTTTAGAAATCTGAGTGAAACGAGCTTGGGTAGAATACCCGTGTAAAGGAACAATGGTTTGACCTTAGGGTGTTTGGGGCGAGCGTTGTGCAACACGGTTGCGCGATGAGTCGCAAACTTGAGTTGTACCTATGACTGTGTGTGCTGGCCTAGTGACTAGGCAGACGACCCTATGCCTTGAGTTAAACTGGAGTGGCTGACTTCAGAGTATCGTTCGGGAAGAATGATAGAACTCTGGCAACAAGACTTAGAGTTAGAATTTGGAATTGGGAATGTACACTAGCAACGTTCGCGTTAAAACAAACGTAAGGCAAGATAGGACTCGGGTGATAATTGATTTGGTTGGATATGTTACGCGATGGTAAAGGATAAGACGATAGCTGAATCGAACAAGAGTTCGGTCATTCATATAGCAGGACGATCCGCGTTTCGAAAGATTTTCACGAGTAGCTTGTCAGACTTAGCTGTCACTGAGCTTGGTTGAAATACACATATTTGGGGGACGCCTTGAATATGGGTACGATCCAGACTTAGCGATATGCATAACTCGGATGCAGCTGCAAAGAAAAATGTTCGGATTCGCATGGATGAGTATGGCAACTGAAATGATTTAGCCTCAACCTAAATTTTCATAGAGGAAAGATTGTATCGTTCCTCGTGCTACCGGGATAGTTCTGCGCTAAGGCGCAGTACGAGACTGAGTTTGGGGATGCAATAGTTGAACGAATAGATCATTCGGATAAAATGATTAAGCACTCGGGCGAACGGAACGAGTAAAAACGAATAGGAAGTTAAGTTCGATTGAGCCAAAGAGTGCGAAGGACTTAACCATACCCCAGGTAGGCAATTTAGCTCTGCGCTAAGGCGCAATATAGACTGAGTCAGAAAACGTTGGTGATTGGGTGCGAATCTATTAAGTGAGATTGGACGGTGACTCAGAGAGATTTGATGCAAAAACAAGATTGGAAGATTGTCGAGATTCGAGCTTTTGGGTTAGGCGTAACGACGGGTTTCGATAGGCGACGTCAAGTAATAGGCTCAATTGTGTTGGGTTCCTATGGTGAGAACATAACTAGTTGGGCAAGTCCACCCGATTATGAGTCGTAAGTGCCCGTTGAGTTATAGAATACCATGTGCTTGGGTAATATAGCCCTGCGCTAGGTGCAATAGATTTTGAGACCGAAGTGCAACGATCGAGTTGAGCATAACTCGATAGCATTGAACGATAGAGTCATTCGATGAGAATTGGCCAACATTGGCGTAACGCATGGTGAGAAAATAGAGGATTGTAGTATTGAGACAGTCCTTGAAGGATAAGACGAGATGTTCATTATAAATAAAAGAGAAACTTTTCTATGCCTCAACCTTGTGTTATCTTATTTGTCTACTCTGTTGCATTGATCTAAAGAATATCCTTATGCCTAAGGCCTTGTGCACGCGCGCCCTACGCGTGCACGGCATCGCGCCCCTGGAACGATTATCGATTAGGCGAAATCGGGGCATGACAGCATGGACATGAGACGTCGTGGACATGAGACGTATGATTACATTGGGTGGGGAGAGACACACAAACTACAGGTTGATTATATTATGCCATTGTTGTAGTCTCCCTTTGAGCTAGACAACCCACATGATATCACTGCTACCGGCTGCCCGACACCGAGCTTGTAGTAGTTTCCGCCTGAGTTATAGTGCTGCTCTCATCTTATATATCACTTAGCTGGTTATATAGTTTACCCTATTATTTTATTTATTTCTGCACTGTATTTATGTTGGCTTGAGTTATTTTGTACCTTGCTATGTCCCCTGAGGACCTGGATCCGGATTATGTCCCTAGGATTTGCAGATGAGATCGAACCCGAGGTATACAGAGAAGAAGCAGGAGCAGGAGCAGGCACTAGAGCAGTACCAGATTCAGTAGACGAGTGATCACCGAGGTTATCTTCTGAGTATACACTGTTCCATACTCAGTATTTGCTGTAGTTATCTTTATTCTTGTATCTTGACAGATGTATCAGACTCTTTATCGGGTTATTTTCCGAGTTTATATTTTATTGAGATTGGTCTTGCTTTATGATTCTGATATTGTTGTATTCATTTCTGTGGATGAGATTAGTATTTCTAGACCCTTATTGTTGTATTATAGCTTAAGTATGCCCTGATGGATCCATTAAATTGGGTTTGTCCATCAGTGTGTGCTGCTGGCCATTGCCACGTGTCCAGTCCCTCGGTATTTTGGGACTGGGGCGTGACAGGCAATAATTCTGCTACTCTTACTGCCTTTAGAATTATTTGAGTATATGTTTCACAAGAAGGACCTTGGGGCGTTAAAGATTATTCTTGGTGTTGAGGTAGCTCGAAGTGCGGAAGGTATTTTTCTCTGTCAACAAAAATATACACTTGATATTATCTCTGAGACATGATTGTTGGGGGGCAAAACCTATAAGCTTTTCCATGGAACAACATCATCAACTGGCACACTCTACAAGTCCACTTTTGTCTGATGTGGAAGCATATCGACAGCTTATGGGACGGCTGATTTATCTTTCGTTTACTCAGTCGGATTTGGCTTATGTTGTTCACATATTATCGCAGTTTATGCATGAGCCCAGGCGTGATCATTGGGATGCGACTTCGAGGGTTGTTAGATATCTGAAGGGTTGTCCCGGTCAAGGCATTCTTCTTCGCTCTGACTGTAATTTGTGTCTCTGGGGGTGGTATAATTTTGATTGTGCGAGTTGTCCCATCACACGACGCTCTTTGTCTGGTTGGTTAATTTTTTTTGGTGATTCGTCCATCTCTTGAAAGACGAAGAAACAGGTGATGGTGTCCCGTTCTTCGGCCGAAGCAGAGTACCGTGCGATGGCAGCGATCGCGTGTGAGCTTAAGTAGATCAAGGGGATGCTTGGCAGTTTGGGGGTGCAACATTCGTGTGCTATGGATTTGTTTTGTGATAGTCAATATGCTTTACATCTTGCGCTGAACCCAGTTTTCCATGAGCGCACAAAATACTTTAAGGTGGATTGTCATTTTTTGAGGGATGATATTTTTGCTGGAGTTATTCGCCCATCTCATGTGCCAACGGATGGGCAACTGGTTGATGTTTTCACCAAAGCTTTCGGCAAACGGTAATTTGAGTTTTTTTACGCAAGTTGGGCATTTGTGACTTGCATGCTCCAACTTGATTGTGGGGGTATTGGGATTAAATTGTATCAATAAATTATATTTATGGTGATTAGCTATATATGGTGATTGACTGGCTATATATGGTGATTGGGGTATTGGGATTAAATTGTATTTATGGTGATTGGCCATGTGACTTAGGTCCCATGTTGCTATGCGGATGTATATATATGTAATATCATGATGAATGAAATACATAGAATATTATCTCATATCTCTTCTTTACAGTCTCCCTCATTAAATGAGACTGACGTGCGCACAATTAATGGAGGATGTTACATCCTCGAGGTGTCAACTGCCCATATGGGACTTATAAGTCTTTAATCATGGTAGCCAGTTGCGGGGTGGCAAGCATTACGTACTTCACGTTTGAACTCTTGCCTTGCTAGCAGCAATTAACTCAAGCGAGAGCTTAACAACCACAGGAAGGAGACTACCAGTAGGATATCATGCTGACCGTTTTATCATCTTTTGCTATAAATAATCTCGATTTTTGTGCCATAGAGGTAGGATCATCAGAACCCATACGGAGGCATTCAGCCCAACGAAGTTAACTTCCAAAACTTTTGTACAACCACATTGCACACTTTGCTCCATGAGAGTTCTAAGGCTCGAAAGGATAAAATATTGCCAAAATGACGTCAGATAGTCAACGGAGTATAGCGATCACGCGCCGATCGAGTCTTCGCCGCTACAATCTCGTAATATTTTCTTGTTGCTTAGATTTCTTTATTGTATTTACATAGTGTAAATTTGTAATAAAATTCTTTAAACAAATTAAATATAAATTTTCCAAAAGAGACTTGTTATTTTTAATGCAAACAATTGTCACCATACTTTGATAGATAGGGACGTTTTTTCTTGGTCAATGACATGCCTGGAAGGTGCGCCAAGAAACTCGGTGTTGCACACGCAACGTGCGTGCCTTGGCCACTAGTGTATATATCGGTATCGATCAATACATTGTTTGCCATGTTGGTAAAATTTATTTGTTTTGCTTTTGCGCTGTAGCAAAGTTAATCTGTTAAAACAGTGAAAGAGACTGTCCTTACGATACAGACATAACGTTTGGAAAATTTTAGATCAATAACATTGGCAAGAATAATGCATAACTTGAAATGCCTAAATTCATTTGAGAGAAGAATGAAGGCTTGAGGTGCAAATGCTACAAAGACAAGAAAATACAAAACAGATATAGAGCTCATTTGAAGCCTTGGCCTGGGCCTGGGCGACGGTTGCTACCTAAGGATATTGTGGCGGCAGCCCATGGTGTACCTGGTCAGGCCCCCCGGGCACTTCTCTCTTACAATTTTCGCCGAGAGCTCTTCCACTCCATCTAATGCTCTTGCCACGGTACAGTACTTCGCGACGTCCTTTGCTGACAAACACCGTATCGTTCTCGGCTAGTCGACGTGCATCGACGGTGACTGCGAGCCACAAGCTCATGAATACTAAAAAGAGGACCAGTGCTGCAGTAGTACTTCTCATTGCCAAGTTGAGGAGGAGTGGGATCAATTTGTGAATCGAAAGAGTACATAGTTATATAGATAAGGTGAGTGAGTAGCTACTGGACAAGATCGAGCAGCAGGAGTTGGTTTTAGTGAGTGGATATTTTTCCGCTCCTCGACAATACACCGACGCAGCTAACAATGGTTAGTTACTTTTTTCGGCTCCACAATCGTGCAACTAAAGCGAATTATCAAGATTATACATTCGATCAAGATAAGATCAACAATTCAACTATGGCCGAAGACGTACGTGTATCGCATCTTGATGAAGAAGGTAGCTTCTCGACTCGGGCAAGGGACGATCCCTTCGGTTATTGACGTTGTGGGGGGCCTCTTCGTCCTCGTCAGGGATTCCCTAGGAGGGGGTCCTTGCTCCCAATAACTTTAGGGGTACTAGCTATGAGAGAAATTTTGAGATATATTTTGTTAGGTAGCTATGTTGTCATCGGTGTCGTACTTTAGAATTTGAGATTTGAGACGAATTCTAAAAATTGTGCATTCGAAACTTAATGTTCATTATAAATCTTTTTTTATGGACAATGATACAACATAATATTATCAACACATAATTTAAGAAATAAAACAATAATATCTAAAATAGTGTATGTCATAACAAAGTACTAATAAAACGGAAGATGTTCCAAACAAAAAATTAAAATTGTTGTTCCAAAAAAATAAATAAAAAGAAAGCTAATAATGTTTGGGATAGTTCATAATGATAATAATAAAAAGTAAAAAATATATATATATAATTTTTTTGTTGTTCAATTACATCCAAGAGGACACACCTGCGGCACACACACATATACACGCAGAGAGAGAGAGAGGGAGAGAGAGAGAGAGACAGACGGGGAGAGGAGATTGACAACGAGAGAAGGGTAGAGGAGATTGAGAACGTTAGACTGTTAGAATAACGAAAAGGGAGATAATTTTGACGACGACTGCACCACCTATTTTCTTTATTCTTAGTAACCAAAATTTATCTTGGTATTCTAGTATATGACGTTTAGATATCCTATAAAAAAAATTACAGAGACCAAATGGATTAGAATGGGTATGTTGTGCCTTTGTTTAGAATTGGACTTACATACATTAAATAATATATTAAAAAATTGGTGCCTTCTAAAATTTTGTGCCTGAGACGGACATCTCGTCGACCTCATATCAAGTCCGGACATGATTCTCATGCTCCCTTTGTTATTATCTCTTTCTACTAGTCGTTAGCCTTATTACTCTTGGGGCTGTTTGATTCAAAGATTTGGAGTACGGAAGTAATCAAAATTCGAATTTTGGACCACTTTACTTGTTTGGTCGGAGGATTTGCAGACAAAATATACTGTGATTTGATATGAACAGTAAATCTTGTTTGTCGAAAATCAGAGTTTTGATATCGGAGTTTTTTTTTTTCCAAATTGGAGCGTGGAAGTGAAAAATTTACATTCCCACTTCACATGTATCGTTAGAGAACCATTTCCTCTCTACTCCAACAATTTTTGTTACTATTCATGTTATTTCAACAAAAAATTACGTTTTTTTACTCATTTCAACAACCAACCAAACACCAAAGTTAGAGTTTCCTACTTCTAACCTCCAGTTCAAGGTTGGCAATTTCTTCCTAACCCGTCGGGGACCGAGTTTTTTTCTCCGACAAGAACGGGTTTGGAATTTAAAAAGAGGACGGGGTAGGAATGGGGTTTATAAAATTCTCCACTCGGGTTCAGCGCCGGGTTGAATATAGTACTCCCCGTCTTGGTTATCTCTGACCCTTTGATTACTTCTATCCATATGTTTTTGTATGTTATTGTTATATGGAACTAATAGACTTCTATTTAGAATATATTTTTGTGGGATTATACTTTAGACTTCTATTTAGTATTTGTATGTTTTTGTTGGATTAATATTTTCTCTTTTCTGTATTGTGTCATTATATATATAATAATAATAATAATAATAATAGTAATAATAATAATAATAATAATAATAAAATTTGAAAGAATGTTTGAATTCCTAAAAACATTAAGATCTTTGTATTATGAAGGGTCCCTAATACCTGGTTAGCATACAATATACCTACATTTCATCGTCATGAAATTTAAGGAACGAGAGAGAGGCATGCATAGAGGAAGAGTTAATTGTGCCGGTAATTTGTCTCCTTATTCCTTTTTCAAGTTTTCAACTGTTATACTTGGGTGCTTATACCAACTGCCAGTCTGTCGCCATGCTACCATGCTACTATTAGGCCCCACCATTTGTGGAA
>JAYESA010001546.1:0-42275 GCA_036927795.1 Iris macrosiphon
ATAGGTGATTCTAATTAAAATATGGTTTAAAATGGATGTAGATTAGTGAAACTGAGTACATATGAGTAAATCTAACCGAAATAAAGTATAAAAGTGATAGAGACTAGTGAAAATGAGTATCAAATGCTCGTAGACATTGGGAAAACGAGTATAAATGAGTGATTCTAATTGAAATATGTGGTAGAATGATCATACAATGATAAAAATGAGTATAGATAGGTGATTCTAACCGAAATATTGTATAAAAATTTATAAAATAGTAAAATCGAGTATAGATGGGCGATTCTAACCCATATATGGTCTAAGACTAGGTTAGAATGGTAAAAACGAGTACAGATGGGTGATTATAATTGAAATATAATTTAGAATAGGCATTGATTGGTGAAACCGAGTATAGATGCGTAACTCTAACCAAAATATAAAAGTGGCCTAGATTAGTGAACACAAGTATATAAATACGATTGTACTTGAAATAAGTTATTAAATGCTCGTAGACTGGTGAAAAAGAGTATAAATGAATGATTCTAACCGAAAATAGTTTAAAATGAGCATACAATGGTGATAATGAGTATAGATGGATGATTATAACCAAAATATGGTATAAAATGATCTTAGACTTTTGAAAATGAGTATAAGTGATTTACTCAAACCAAAATATGGTATAAAATGAGCATACAATGATGAAAACGAGTATACATGAGTGATTCTAACCGAAATATATATGAAACTGGTATAGAAAGGTAAAAACTAGTACAGATGGGTGATTCTAACCAAAATATGGTAAAAAATAATCATAGAATGGTGAAAACGAGTATAGATGGGTGAGTCTAACCAAAATAAGGTATGAAATGCTCATATAAGGGTGAAGACGAGTGTAAATGAGTGATTCTAACCGAAATATAGTGTAGAATAAGCATACAAAGATGGAAACGAGTATAAATGGGTGATTCTAATTAAAATATGGCACAAAATAGGCGTAAACTGGTGAAAATGAGCATATAATTACTATTCTAACCGAAATATGTGTGATAAAAACGAGAATATATGGGTGAGCATACAATGATAAAAATGAGTATATATGGGTGATTCTAACAGAAATAGGATATAAATAGGCGTAAAAATGTGAAAACGAGTACAGATCTATAATTCTAACCAAAATATGGTATAAACAGGCATAGAATACTGAAAACGAGTATATATGGGTGACTAACTGAAATATAGTCTAAAACATGCTTAGAATGATAAAAATGAGTATAGATAGGTGATTTTAATTAAAATATGGTGGATGTAGATTAGAGAAACCGAGTTCAGATGAGTAAATCTAACCGAAATAAGATATTAAAGTGACTTAGACTAGTGAAAACGAGTGTCAAATGCTCGTAGACTGGTGAAAACGAGTATAAAAGAGTGATTCTAACTGAAATATGTTGTAGAATAATCATACAAATATGAAAACAAATATAAATAGGTTATTCTAACAAAATATTGTATAAAAGTTTATAAAGTGGTGAAACCAAGTATAGATGGGCGATTCTAACCGAGATATGGTCTAAAACAGGGTTACAATGGTAAAAACGAATACATATGGGTGATTCTAATTGAAATATGGTTTAGAATATGCATTGATTGGTAAAACCTAGTATAGATGCGTAACTCTAACCAAAAATAAATGTCCTATATTAGTAAAAACGAGTATATAAATGATATTATACTTGAAATAAGATATCAAATACTCGTAGACTGGTGAAAACGAGTATAAATGAATGATTCTAACCGAAATATGGGTTAGAATAAGCATACAATGATGAAAATGAATATAGATGGATAATTCTAACAAAAATATGGTATAAAATGGTCGTAGACTGTTGAAAACGAGTATAAGTGAGTTACCTAAGTCAAAATATGGTGTAAAATGAGCATACAATGATTAAAACGAGTATAGATGGGTGATTCTAACAAAAATATATAAAACAGGCGTATAATGGTGAAAATGAGTACAAATGGATCATTCTAACTGAAATATAGTAAAAAAAACAATTAAAGAATGGTGAAAACGAGTATATATGGGTGATTCTAACCAAAATAAGGTATCAAATGCTCGTATATTGGTGAAGACGAGTGTAAATGAATGATTCTAATTGAAACATAGTGTAGAATAAGTATACAAAGATGGGAACGAGTATAAATAAATAATTCTAATCGAAATATGGTATAAAATAGACGTGGACTGGTAAAAATGAGTATATAATTACTATTCTAACCGAAGTAAGTTTTCAAATGCTCGTAGGATGGTGAAAACGAGTATAAATGAGTGGTTGTAACCAAAATATGGGTAATAAAAATGAGTATATATGGGTGATTCTAATCTAAATATGGTATAAAATAGGAGTAAAAAGGTAAAAATGAGTACAGATGGATAATTCTAACCAAAATATGGTATAAACCCGTCATAAAATAATGAAAATGAGCATATATGAGTGATTCCAACTGAAATATAGTCAAAAACATGCTTAGAATGGTGAAAATAATTATAGATAGAAGATTCTAATTGAAATAAGGTTTAGAATGGATATAGATTAGTGAAATCGAGTACATAAGCGTAAATCTAACCGAAATAAGGTATAAAAGTGACACGGAATAGTGAAAATGACTATCAAATGCTCGTAGACTGGTAAAAATCAGTATAAATGAATAATTCTAACAAAAATATTGTTTAGAATAAGCGTATTAAGATGAAAAAGAGTATGGATGGGTGTTTCTAATCAAAATATGGTATAAACACAGTCGTAAACCGGTGAAAACGAGTATAAATAAGTGATTCTAACCGAAAAATAGTTTGGAATGGGCGTAAATTGGTGAAATCGAGTATAGATGCATGATTCTAACCGAAATAAGGTTTAGAATGAGCATACAATAATAAAATGAGTAATAGATGGGCGATTCTAACCATAATATGGTATAAAATAGGTTTAGATTGGTAAAAAATGAGTACATATGGGTGATTCTAATCGAAATATGGTTTACAATGGACGTATATTGGTAAACTGTTTATAGATGCGTGATACTAACCGAAATAAATATAGAAGTGGCCTAGATTGAGTGAAATCGAGTATATAAATGTGATTCTAACTGAAATAAGGTATCAAATGCTCGTAGATTGGTAAAAATGAGTATAATGAGTGATTCTAACTGAAATATATTGTAGAATGATCATATAATTATGAAAATGAGTATAGATGGGTGATTCTAACCGAAATATTGAATACATAATTTCTAAAATGGTGAAACCGAGTATAGATGGACGATTCTAACCAAGATATGGTCTAAAAGATGGTTAGAATGGTGAAAACGAGTATAGATGGATGATTCTACTTGAAATATGGTTTATAATCAACATTGATTAGTAAAACCGAGTATAAATGTGTAACTCTAACCAATATATAAAAGTGACCTAGATTATTGAAAACAAGTATATAAAAGCGATTCTACTTGAAATAAGATATCAAATTCTCATAAACTGATGAAAACGAGTATAAATGAATGATTCTAACCGAAATATGGTTTAGAATAAGCGTACAATGATAAAAATGAGTATAGATGGATGATTCTAATCAAAATATGGTATAAAACGGTCGTAAATTAGTAAAAACGAGTATAAATAATTGATTCTAACCGAAATATGGTTTAAATGGGCGTAAATTGGTGAAATCAAGTATAGATGCATGATTCAAACCGAAATAAAGCTTAGAATAAGCATACAATGATAAAATGAGTAATAGATTGGTGATTCTAACCAAAATATGGTATAAAAGAGGTTTATGATGGTGAAAACGAATACAGATGGATGATTCTAATCGAAAAATAGTTTAGAATGAGCGTAGATTGGTGAAATTGTTTATAGATGTGTGATATTAACCAAAATAAGGTATAAAAGTAGCCTAGATTTTTGGAATCGAATATATAAATGTGATTCTAACTGAAATAAGGTATTAAATGCTTGTTGACTGGTGAAAACGAGTATAAATGAGTGATTCTAGCTGAAATATGTTGTAGAATGATAATGCAATGATGAAAATGAGTATAGATGGGTGATTTTAACCGAAATATTTTATAAGAATTTATAAAATGGTAAAACAAAATATGGTATAAAATAGGTTTATAATGGTGAAAACGAATACAGATGGATGATTCTAATCGAAAAATAGTTTAGAATAAGCGTTGATTGGTGAAACCGTTTATAGATGCGTGATATTTACCAAAATAAGGTATAGAAGTAGCCTAGATTTAGTGGAATCGAATATATAAATATGATTCTAACTGAAATAAGGTATCAAATACTTGTTGACTGGTGAAAAAGAGTATAAATCAGTGATTCTAACTGAAATATGTTATAGAATGATAATACAATGATGAAAACGAGTATAGATGGATAATTCTAACCGAAATATTTTATAAGAATTTGTAAAATGGTAAAACCGAGTATAGATGGGCGATTCTAACCGAGATATGGTTAAAAATAGGGTTAGAATGGTGAAAACGAGTACAGATGGGTATTTTTAATTGAAATCTGGTTTATAATAGGCGTTGATTGGTGAAACCGAATATATATGTAAAACTCTAACCAAAATATAAGTGGCCTAGATTAGTGAAAACAAGTATATAAATAAGATTCTAGTTGAAATAAGATATCAAATGCTCGTAGACGGTGAAAATGAGTATAAATGAATGATTCTAACCAAAATATAGTTAAAAATAACCGTACAATGATGAAAAAGAGTATATGTGGATGATTCTAACCGAAATATGGTATCAAACGATCGTAGACTGTTAAAAATGTGAGAAGGTAAGTTACCAAAATCAAAATATGGTGTAGAATGAGCTTACAATGATGAAAACAAGTATAGATGGGTGATTCTAACCGAAATATATATAGAATAGGCGTAAAATGGTAAAAATAAGTACATATGTATGATTTTAACCTGAATATATTATAAAACAATCATAGAATGGTGAAAACAAGTATATATGGGTGATTCTAACCAAAATAAGGTATCAAATGTTTGTACACTAGTAAAGACGAGTGTAAATTAGTGATTCTAACCGAAATATATTTTAGAATAAGCATACAAGGATAGAAATGAGTATAAATAGTTGATTCTAATCGATATATGGTGCAAAATAGGTGTGGACTCGTGAAAATGAGTATATAATTACTATTCTAACCGAAATAAGTTTTCAAATGCTCGTAGAATGATAAAAATAAGTATAAATGAGTTATTGTAACCAAAATATAGGTGATAAAAATGAGCATATATATGTGAGCATACAATGATGAAAACAAATATATATGGGTGATTCTAACCGAAATATGATATAAAATAGGCGTAAAAAGGTACAAATGGATAATTCTAACCAAAATATGGTATAAAGTAGGCATAGAATACTTAAAACGAGTATATATGGGTGATTCTAACTGAAATATAGTCTAAAAGTTACGTAGATAGGTCATTCTAATTGAATAGTGAAAATGAGTATAGATAGGTCATTCTAGTTGAAATATTTTTTAGAATGGATGTAGATTAGTGAAACCTAGTACATATACGTAAATCTAACCAAAATAAGGTATAAAAGTTATGTAGACTAGTGAAAACGAGTACCATATGCTCGTAGATTATTGAAATGAGTATAAATGAATAATTCTAACAAAAATATGGTTGAGAATGAGCATGCAATGATAAAAAAAAGGGTATGGATGAGTAATTCTAACCAAAATATGGTATAAAACGATCATAAATTGGTGGAAATGAGTATAAATAAGTCATTCTAACCAAGATATAGTTTAGAATGAGCATAAATTGGTGAAATCGAGTATAAATGCATGATTCTAACCAAAATAAGGTTTAAAATAAGCGTACAATAATAAAATGAGTAATAGATGTGTGATTTTAACCGTAATATGGTATAAAAAAGGTTTAGAATGGTGAAAACGAGTACAGATGGATGATTCTAATCGTAATATGGTTTAGAATGGGCGTAGATTGGTAAAATCATTTATAGATGCATGATACTAACCGAAACAAGGTAGATAAGTGGCCTAAATTTAGGGGAATCGAGTATATAAATGTGATTCTAACTGAAATAAGGTATCAAATGCTTATAGACTGGTGAAAATGAGTATAAATGAGTGCTTCTAACTGAAATATATTGTAGAATGATCATATAATAATGAAAACGATTATAGATGTGTGTTTCTCACCAAAATATTGCATAAAAATTTGTAAAATTGTGAAACCAAGTATAGATGGGCAATTCTAACCGAGATATAGTCTAAAATAAGGTTAGTATGGTAAAAATGAGTATAGATGGGTGATTCTAATTGAAATATGGTTTCGAAGAGGCGTTGATTGGTGAAACTGAGTATAGAAGCACAACTCTAACCGAAATATACAAGTGACATAGATTAGTGAAAATGAGTATATAAATGTGTTTCTACTTGAAATAAGATATCAAATGCTCGTAGACTGATGAAAACGAGTATAAATGAATGATTCTAACCAAAATATGGTTTAGAATGAGCGTACAATAATAAAAATGGGTATAGATAGATGATTCTAATAAACATATGGTATAAAACAGTCTTAAACCAGTGAAAACAAGTATAAATAAGTGATTCTAATCGAAATAAGGTTTAGAATGGACGTAAATTGGTGAAATCGGGTATAGATGCATGATTCTAATCGAAATAAGGCTTAGAATAAGCATACAATAATAAAATGAGTAATAGATGGGTGATTCTAAACAAAATATGATATAAAATAGGTTTAGAATGGTGAATACGAATACAGATGGGTGATTCTAATCAAAATATGGTTTAAAATGGGCGTAGATTGGTAAAACTGTTTATAGATGCGTGATACTAACCGAAATAAAGTATAAAAGTGGCCTAGATTTAATGGATTCGAATATTTAAATATGAATCTAACTGAATAAGGTATCAAATGTTCGTTGACTGGTGAAAACGAGTATAAATGAGTGATTATAACTGAAATATGTTGTAGAATGATCGTACAATAATGAAAACGAGTATAGATGGGTTATTCTAACCAAAATATTATATAAAAATTTATAAAATGGTAAAACCGAGAATAGATGGACGATTCTAACCGAGATATGGTCTAAAATAGGGTTAGAATGGTGAAAACGAGTACAGATGCGTGATTCTAATTGAAATATGGTTTAAAATAGGCGTTGATTGGTGAAATCGAGTATAGATGCGAAACTCTAATCGAAATATAAAACTTGCCTTGATGAGTGAAAATGAGTATATAAATGCGATTCTACTTGAAATAAGATATCAAATGCTCGTAGAATGGTAAAAACGAGTATAAATGAATGATTCTAACCGAAATATATTTTAGAATGAGCGTACAATGATGAAAATGAGTATAGATGAATAATTCTAACCAAAATATGGTATAAAATGGTCATAGACTATTGAAAATGAGTATAAGTGAGTAACCAAAATAGAAATATGATATAGAATAAGCATACAATGATGAAAACGAGTATAGATGGAGGATTCTAACAGAAATATAGATAAAATAGGCATAGAATATTGAAAATAAGTAAATATAGGTGATTCTAACTGAAATATGGTATAATATAATCATAGAATGGTGAAAACGAGTATATATGGGTGATTCTTGTCATGCCCCGATCTCCCGCAGGCAAATCGGCCGTTCCCGCTAGGCGAGAATCACCGTGCCAGTGCTCCTGCCGAATGATCGCTTTAACCCATCCGAACGTGATGCCGCACGAGCATGAACCGTGCTCTTGAAAGGCCGTAATTCATTGACTGGCGGTAAGAGTTCTAAGCCACAGAGTCACACAGATTGTCCGAGTGCAGCGGAGTCATAAACGCATAGCGATTTGGTAACAGGTTCACTGAGTCGATAATATAGCGGAAGCATTGAATAACACAAGTTTGAAGTAAAGCAACTCTTTATTGATATAAACAAGTGTTACAGGCGGCGTATAGCCGAGATTACAAGTCGCTCAAGCCTCTCTCTCTGAAATAGTAAAAGCGTGCCAAGTGGCTACAATTGTGGAATGATTGTACAGGCGATGATCGGGCGATGTTCAGGCGATGTTCAGGCGATGTTCACAATATTATGTCTTGTATATGTGCTTCAGTTCCAGATGCAGCGTTGCTTCGGAGTGATCTCCACGCCTTAGCACGCACGAAGGAGCATCTGCACCGAACGAGGTTCTCCCGCACCCTGCATACAAACTGGTGGATTATCAGTACATTGAATGCACTGGTGGAGAAGTTACTCGCCCGCTCGACAAATCCAAACACGTAATATAAGTTTTGTGCACCAACTATTAAGTTGTCTTTCTAGTTGCCTTAGGATTAGTTTCATGCAAGATTTGAATAGCCTAATCCGTGTGGCAGTGCACCGTGCGACATGAGAGAAAACACAGCGAGACTTACCAACTTACCATTTGTCCTTCCCTGTCCAAGGCAAACATTATTAATTCAAGCACGGGCATATATAAATATTCAGGAGGCATAGCATATGCAAACACGAGAGTCATGATCATTCAGGTGTTCAGTTGTTCATTGATGCAATGCAATGACTCGCACGCGGATAGCCGCTAAGCGAGGATGACTTATCTATATGAACCGGAGTCGCTGGCATAGCCATAAAGGACAGGTGTAGCACATGAAAGAAAATGAAATGCAACGCACGGATCAGGAGCGCTATAGGTCATTCCTTCTGCGGCAGGCGGCTACTTAGTCTGGGAACAAGAATGGCGTGAATGATAGGTTCACAGGTGCTACACGCCATTCTGCCCGAAGCAGGCAGACTAACAGGGTTCCTGTCCGGATCGGATCGGCCCAGTGCCCCGGAGACCGTCCGTAGGAACAGAGATCCGAAATCTCACTTGTGAACAAGTTGTCCGCGACATGCAGGTCTCAGGTCAGGTGCAGGGACAAGTTTGAGGCAGGATATATATATATGAACAAGTTATATGGAACAAGTTCGAGTCAGGATATATATATATATATATATATATATATATATATATATATATAAAACTTGTTGAGGCATGATTCAGTAGATTGCTCCACGAGCTATGATTCATTCATTCATGGTGCAAATTCCCTGATTCGGGAATTGCCTTAGTGACCCAACGGTCCCGGATACTTGTAGGTTCATTCAGGCATGGAACGACTACTTAGTAGTCTCCCGGGGTTTGGATGAAAACAAGGCAACACACAAGCAGACAAGCATGCATTTGTATAAACACGAATATTCACATTAGCTCGGGTCCGAAGGTAAGCCGAGGAGTGAGATCGTTAGGGAACTTTCCAAGCGACACGTTCTAGGGTAGCATGCGAGGGTCTGAACATATATAAAAGCAATATTTCATTTCCATGTTCTAGCATAAGCAATACGAGTTGTGATTATTCCCTTAGCTAGGTGCGTTGTATTCTTATTAGCATGCAGGGGGTGATTCACCTAGCGACTAGCATGTATCATTCCAGATTTTATGTGTGCTGGCTAAGCAAAGACAAGTTCACCGTAGCCACCCACCTTAGCGATGATTCGCCTCGGTAGAGCGATACGTCAAGCGAGCCTCAGAAAGCCTAAGCCGGATTCCTGTAGGGACAAGTCTGGATATCCTTTGCTACTCGTTTGAGGCAAAACGGGTCGAGACAGTTGCACTTTTGCCGTTTGAAATGGCATTTCGCTTGAAAGGAACAGGGTGTTACATCCTACCCAACTCAGAAAAAGTCTCGTCCTCGAGACTTACTGAGGACAAGCAGTACGTTTCAATCAATTTTGATTTAATGATACAAGGCTGAGGCAAACCTATACAAGTCGTTGTACTTGTTTATTTGGATATTCACTTGCACAAGCATCGAGATCAGCATATCGCTTAGTGTGGATCGTGTGCACTTTCGAAGTGCACTTCTAGCGTGAGCACGTCAACCAGCTTAGTGATAGCGAAGTCTTAGCACTCGAGTTTTACATTTTCTTAAGTCTTGGATGGTGCACAAGTTCAAGGCGTCCCTCAAACATATGCATTCAACCAAACTTAGGGATAGTGAAATCGGACAAGATACTAGCGATACTCTCAAGGGTCCTCACAGGTTGGCACAAAGGCCACTCACAGCATGATATCATATAAGCAATCATATCATTCAAAATGCATTTTGAAAGTATTTAGACTTATTGTTGGAACATCCCATCGAGGCATTGAGAGAGAGCGTGGACATAACCCACGAACGAGCTTTCGAAACTGAGATAATCAAAATAAAGTCCAAAGGCATAGAAGCCAGGCTCTGATACCACTATGTCACGCCCTGATCTTCTGTAGGCAAATCGGCCGTTCCCGCTAGGTGAGAATCACCGCGCCAACGCTCCCGCGGAACGATCGCTTTAACCCATCCGGACGTGATGCCGCACGAGCGTGAACCGCGCCCGTGCAAGGCCGTGATTCATTGGCTGGCGATAAGAGTTCTAAGCCACAGAGTCGCACAGATTGTCCGAGTGCAGTGGAGTCATAACGCATAGCGATTTGGTAACAGGTTCACTGAGTCGATAATATAGCGGAAGCATTGAATAACACAAGTTTGAAGTAAAGCAACTCTTTATTAATATAAACAAGTGTTACAGGCGGCGTATAGCCGAGATTACAAGTTGCTCAAGCCTCTCTCTCTGAAATAGTAAAAGCGTGGCAAGTGGCTACAATTGTAGAATGATTGTACAGACGATGATCGGGCGATGTTCAGGCGATGTTCATAACATTATGTCTTGTATATGTGCTTCAGTTCCGGATGCAGCGTTGCTTCGGAGTGATCTCCACGCCTTAGAACGCATGAAGGAGCATCCGCACCGAACGAGGTTCTCCCGCACCCTGCATATAAACTGGTGGATTATCAGTACATTGAATGCACTGGTGGGGAAGCTACTCGCCCGCTCGACAAATCCAAACACGTAATATAAGTTCCGTGCACCAACTATTAAGTTGTCTTTCCAGTTGCCTTAGGATCAGTTTCATGCAAGATTTGAATAGCCTAATCCGTGTGGCAGTGCGCCGTGCGACATGAGAGGAAACACGTCGAGACTTACCAACTTACCATTTGTCATTCCCTGTCCAAGGCAAACATTATTAATTCAAGCACGGGCATATATAAACATTCAGGAGGCATAGCATATACAAACATGAGAGTCATGATCGTTCAGGTGTTCAGTTGTTCATTGATGCAATGCAATGACTCGCACGCGGATAGCCGCTAAGTGAGGATGACTTATCTATATGAACCGGAGTCGCTGGCATAGCCATAAAGGACAGGTATAGCACATGAAAGAAAATAAAATGCAACGCACGGATCAGGAGCGCTATAGGTCATTCCTTCTGAGGCAGGCGGCTACTTAGTCTGGGAGCAAGAATGGCGTGAAGGATGTAGCGCCCCGTTCTCCCGGTGCGGAGATCGCGGCTAAGAAACACAAGACGGTATCGTTCGATCGGGATAGATTAAATTAAGAACTCGTCCTCGTTATGGATTTGTTTCTTCGGAATCGATTCCCATATTCAGTGGACTGCGCCCCAAGGATCGGCTTAGCGGCAGAGTCAGGAGGGACCTCTCCGCTGCTATCTTTTATTGCCTCGGTTTTTGATGTCGCTTGTTGCCTTCGTGCTTTGAGTTGGTTTTGGGATTTGCTTGTTTTCCTTGAACGGTTTCGATAGTTTTCATTGTTTTCGTTCATTGAACTGCACTTCTATTCCGAGATTGGAAAGAGAGGAAGAAGTATTAATCGAGCTGTTCGTGTGCAGGTGAACGAGCAGTAGGCGGCTTGCGAGCGGAGTCGTGAAGCTCCTCTTTCCTTCTCCATTCCAAAATCTAAGTGAGTGGCTACCAACCAGATTAGCTAGCCCTGCTTCCAAGCTTCACTCCTTTGCCCCGATCAAACGATACCAAATAATAATAAAAGAAACCAAGATAAAAGACAATAGACTTGGTTATTATGCTTGCCAATCAAACCTGTGAACTGTTGCCTTATCGTATGCTTGTTCGTGCAAATGTTCTATAAAACGTGCTAAGTATAGAACACATCTTGTATATGCATAATTGTTCAGGGAGGCTATGCAAAATAAATCATGCAATACTGCTTGTCGTGTACTCGTGTTCTTGCACTCGTGTTGCCTCAAATGCATAACTTATTAACTTGTTCATCGTGTTCGATCATGGACAACTTGTGCACAAGGTATTGGTTCTGCGGACGGTCGCTGGGGCACTGGCACCGATCCGATCCGGGCGAAACTCGTATGTAGTCGTCGTGTTCGGGACTGGATAGCTTGCAGCACAATCGTGTTCTCTCGTAGCATGCTATCCTTGTCCTCGGCTACGTCCACTATGGCAACCATGCCAGTGATCATCGTGTATATTTAAACCTGTTGCATACTAACTTGTGTCTTCGTGGCAGGGAAGGCATGGTAAGTATTGTGCAGGTAATTCAGACGGGCAGGTAAAATCCACCGAACGGTAGCATGTTCATTTCAGTAAATTCTATATGCTGCTTACTTGTGAATGAACTAAGGCAAGAATAGAAACCCACAAATATGCATGCTTCATTAAAATAACGTGTTGATTGGTATAGTTCGGCTAGCTCGCCTTCACCAGCATGTTTCGATATGCTGACCCTCGTTGAAATAGGTTCTCCGCACTAAGACGAACCGAGCGAGGAGCCGAAGTCGTCTTCCCGATCCAGTCCAGCTGTTAGCGCACCTTCACCGCGCCCTTGAAGCATTTTGAAGACCGGAGCTTGCAACTCTTCATACACAAATGCAGCTCCGTGGCAAAGCTATCCTCCAGCCTGGAGGTCTTTATCATTTTGAGTTTATAAAGGGATGTAATGTACAGGACTGCTATCTCATTTTGAGTCATCTCTTTTGTAAGCCGTTCGGCATATTAGCTGACTCGTTCAGGGGTTTGTAATAGATGTTCATTATCAATAAAGAGAACTTTTCTATGTTTCAAATCTGTGTTTCAATTTATCTGTGTACTCTGAATATGTGCTTGCTATACAAATCATTAAAGCCTTGTGCGGGCGCAACTCCAGGCCCACACGGCGGTCACGATTCGGGGGACGCCTCAAATGATTCTACGGAATCGGGTCGTGACATAGTGGTATCAGAGCACAGATTCAAAGTTTCTTAGACTTCGTGCTGGAAAAGTTTCTTTAACGATCAAAATTCCTGTGCGAACTCTTGAACTCGCTAGGCCAAAATGAGATACGTTCATGCAATAAGTCCACAATACATTATGATCCTAATATAATTTACCTTCTTTTGAAGGAGTGGCTCTAGCGCAATCTGCAGCGCAAACACCGGACGAAATGCAAGGCCAAGAAAGTAGTTCGGATACTTCGGGAAGTTCAGAGAGCCAGCGAGCCGTGCCAAGCATCGATCCCGTCCAACGAATGTTGCAGATGTTGGAGGTAAACCAACAAAGGGACGAGGCTCGCTATGAACGGGCCGAGAAGCGAGCAGAAGAGAGTCAGCTCAAGTTTCAAGACAATATAGAAGCACGATTCTCAGTCCAACAGAAGCAGGTAGATACCCTGCAGCAGATCATTTAGACTTTGGCATCCAACCAGTCCGCGGCAACGCCAGCGACTCCGGTGGAACAGCCCGCGCTTGAAGTAGAGACGTCGCAAATTCCAAGGGCGAGGGACGTGACTGCCTTCGACTTTAGCCACTTCAAGAAAGTCTGCAACACCCTATTCAACGGGACTGAGGACCCAGTCGTAGCTCTAGATTGGTTGGCCGAACTTGAAGATCACTTCGCTCTGCTAGAGGTCCCCGAAGAGAAGCGCGTTGCCTGCGCGCAACTACAGCTCCGCCTCAATGCACACGATTGGTGGGACGTGCATCGACGATCTCTCCAATTTGATCACGGAGAGGAGGCGATCTCGTGGACGACTTTTCGTACCGCGTTCGAAGAGGAGTTTGTACCCCCTCCAGTACAACGTCAAATGGAAAACGAGTTCGTGCAGCTGCGGCAAGGCAGCATGACAGTTAAGGAGTACTCCGCCGAATTCAACCGACTCTCCAAATTTGCTAGGGCCTATTTACCTGATGCAGTGAGTCAAGCTAGAAGGTTTGAAGATGGACTACGCCCTGCCATCCATTCGCACGTAGCCGTTCCTCAGTACCCATCAAATCTGTGTTTCAATTTATCTGCGTACTCTGAATATGTGCTTGCTATGCAAATCATTAAAGCCTTGTGCGGGCGCAACTCCAGGCCCGCACGGCGGTCATGATTCGGGGGACGCCTCAAACGATTCTACGGAATCGGGTCGTGACAAAGGATAGGTTCACAGGCGCTACACGCCATTCTGCCCGAAGCAGGCAGACTAACAGGGTTCCTGTCTGGATCGGATCGGCCCGGTGCCCCGAAGACCGTCCGCAGGAACAGAGATCTGAAATCTGACTTGTGAAAAAGTTGTCCGCGACATGCAGGTCTCAGGTCAGGTGCAGGGACAAGTTCGAGGCAGGATATATATATATGAACAAGTTATATGGAACAAGTTTGAGTCAGGATATATATATATATAGAACTTGTTGAGGCAGGATTCAGTAGTTTGCTCCACGAGCTGTGATTCATTCATTCATGGTGCAAATTCCCTGGTTCGGGAATTGTCTTAGTAACCCAACGGTCCCGGATACTTGCAGGTTCATTCAGGCACGGAACGACTACTTAGTAGTCTCCTGGGGTTTGGATGAAAATAAGGTAACACACAAGCAGACAAGCATGCATTTGTATAAACACGAATATTCACGTTAGCTCGGGCCCGAAGGTAAGCCGAGGAGTGAGATCGTTAGGGAACTTCCCGAACGACACGTTCTAGGGTAGCATGCGAGGGTCTGAACATATATAAAAGCAATATTTCATTTCTATGTTCTAGCATAAGCAATACGAGTTGGGATTATTCCCTTAGCTAGGTGCGTTGTATTCTTATTAGCATGCAGGGGGTGATTCACCTAGCGACTAGCATGTATCATTTCAGATTTTATGTGTGCTGGCTAAGCAAAGACAAGTTCACCGTAGCCACCCACCTTAGCGATGATTCGCCTCGGTAGAGCGAAACGTCAAGCGAGCCTCTGAAAGCCTAAGCCGGATTCCTGTAGGGACAAGTCTGGATATCCTTTGCTACTCATTTGAGACAAAGCAGGTCGGGACAGTTGCACTTTTGCCGTTTGAAACGGCAGTCCGCTTGAACGGAACAGGGTGTTACAATTCTAACCAAACTAAGGTATCAAATGCTCATATACAGGTGAAAACTAGTGTAAATGAGTGATTCTAACCGAAATATAGTGTAGAATAAGCATACAAAGATGGTAACAAGTATAAATGGGTGATTCTAATCGAAATATGGTTCAAAATTTGCGTGGACTGTAGAAAACGAGTAAATAATTATTATTCAAACCGAAATAAGTTTTCAAATGCTCGTAGAATGGTGAAAACGAGTATAAATGAGTGATTGTAACCGAAATATGGGTGATAAAAATAAGTATATATGGGTGAGCATATAATGATGAAAATGAGTATATATTGGTGATGCTAATAGAAATATGATATAAAATAGGCGTTAAAAGGTGAAAATGAGTACAAATGGATAATTCTAACCAGAATATGGTATAAAACAGGCATATAATAATGAAAACGAGTATATATGGGTGATTCTAACTAAAATATAGTCTAAAACAGGCTTAAAATGGTGAAAACGAGTATAAATTGGTGATTCTAATTGACATATGGTTTAGAATGGATGTAGATTAGTGAAACCGAGTACAGATGCGTTAATCTAACCAAAATAAGGTATAAAAGTGACGTAGACTATTAAAAATGAGTATCAAATACTCATAGGCTGCTGAAAATGAGTATAAATGAATGATTCTAACGAAAATATGGTTTAGAATGAGCATACAATGATGAAAAAGGGTACAGATAGGTGATTCTAATCAAAATATGGTATAAAACAGTCGTAAACTGGTGAAAACGAGTAAAAATAAGTGATTCTAACCGAAATATAGTTTAGAATGGACATAAATTGGTAAAATCGAGTATAGATGCATGATTCTAACCGAAATAAGGCTTAGAATAAGCATACAATAGTAAAACGAGTAATAGATGGGTGATTCTAACTGAAATATAATATAAAACAGGTTTAGAATGGTGAAAACGAATATAGATGGGTGATTCTAATCAAAATATGGTTTAGAATGGGCGTAGATTGGTGAAACTGTTTACAGATGCGTGATACTAACCGAAATAAGGTATAAAAGTAGCCTAGATTTAACGGATTCGAATATTTAAATATGAATCTAACTGAAATAAGGTATCAAATGTTCGTTGACTAGTGAAAACGAGTATAAATGAGTGATTATAACTGAAATATGTTGTAGGATGATCATACAATGATGAAAACGAGTATAGATAGATTATTCTAACCGAAATATTGTATAAAAATTTATAAAATGGTGAAACCGAGAATAGATGGACGATTCTAACCGAGATATGGTCTAAAATAGGGTTAGAATAGTAAAATCGAGTACAGATGCGTGATTCTAATTGAAATATGGTTTAGAATAGGCGTTGATTGGTGAAATCGAGTATAGATGTGAAACTCTAATCGAAATATAAAACTTGCCTGATGAGTGAAAATGAGTATATAAATGCGATTCTACTTGGAATAATATATCAAATGCTCGTAGAATGGTAAAACGAGTATAAATAAATGATTCGACCCAAAATATGGTTTAGAATGAGCGTACAATGATGAAAATGAGTATAGATGGATGATTCTAACCAAAATATGGTATAAAACAGTCATAGACTATTGAAAACGAGTATAAGTGAGTAACCAAAACAGAAATATGATGTAGAATGAGCATACAATGATGAAAACGAGTATAGATGGATGATTCTAACAGAAATATAGATAAAATAGGCATAGAATAGTGAAAACGAGTAAATATAGGTGATTCTAACTGAAATATGATATAATACAATCATAGAATGGTGAAAACGAGTATATATGGATGATTCTAACCAAACTAAGATATCAAATGCTCATATACAGATGAAAACTAGTGTAAATGAGTGATTCTAACCGAAATATAGTGTAGAATAAGCAAACAAAGATGGAAACAAGCATAAATGGGTAATTCTAATCGAAATAAGGTTCAAAATTTGCGTGGACTGTAGAAAACGAGTAAATAATTATTATTCAAACCGAAATAAGTTTTCAAATGCTCGTAGAATGGTGAAAACGAGTATAAATGAGTGATTGTAACCGAAATATGGGTGATAAAAATGAGTATATATGGGTGAGCATACAATGATGAAAATGAGTATATATTGATAATTCTAATCGAAATATGATATAAAATAGGCATAAAAAGGTGAAAACGAGTACAAATAGATAATTCTAACCAGAATATGGTATAAAATAGGCATAGAATAATGAAAATGAGTATATATGGGTGATTCTAACTGAAATAGAGTCTAAAACAGGCTTAAAATGGTGAAAACGAGTATAGATTAGTGATTCTAATTGACATATGGTTTAGAATGGATGTAGATTAGTGAAACCGAGTACAGATGCATAAATCTAACCAAAATAAGGTTTAAAAGTGACGTAGACTAGTGAAAATAGTATCAAATACTCATAGACTGCTGAAAATGAGTATAAATAAATGGTTCTAACGAAAATATGGTTTAGAATAAGCGTACAATAATGAAAAAGGGTACAGATGGGTGATTCTAATCAAAATATGGTATAAAACGGTCGTAAACTGGTGAAAACGAGTATAAATAAGTGATTCTAATCGAAATACAGTTTAGAATGGACATAAATTGGTAAAATCGAGTATAGATGCATGATTCTAACCGAAATAAGGCTTAGAATGAGCGTACAATGATAAAATAAGTAATAGATGGGTGATTCTAACCGAAATATGATATAAAATAGGTTAAGAATGGTGAAAACGAGTACAGATGGGTAATTCTAATCGAAATATGATTTAGAATTGGCGTAGATTAGTAAAACCATTTATAGATGGATGATACTAACCAAAACAAGGTAGATAAGTGGCCTAGATTTAGTAGAATCGAGTATATAAATGTGATTCTAACTGAAATAAGGTATCAAATGCTTATAGACTGGTGAAAACGAGTGTTTCTAACAAAAATATGTTGTAGAATGATCATGCAATAATGAAAACGAGTATAGATGTGTATTTTTCACCGAAATATTGCATAAAAATTTGTAAAATGGTGAAACCGAGTATAAATGGGCGATTCTAACCGAGATATAGTTTAAAACAAGGTTAGTATGGTAAAAATGAGTATAGATGGGTGATTCTAATTAAAATATGATTTCGAATAGGCGTTGATTGGTGAAACCGAGTATAGAGCTTAACTTTAACCGAAATATAAAAGTGGCATAGATTAGTGAAAACGAGTATATAAATGTGTTTCTACTTGAAATAAGATATCAAATGCTCGTAGACTGATGAAAACGAGTATAAATAAATGATTCTAAATAAAATATGGTTTAGAATGAGCGTACAATGATAAAAATGAGTATAGATGGATGATTCTAATAAACATATGGTATAAAACAGTCGTAAACCAATGAAAACAAGTATAAATAAGTGATTCTAATCGAAATAAGGTTTAGAATGGACGCAAATTGGTGAAATCGGGGATAGATGCATGATTCTAACTGAAATAAGGCTTAGAATAAGCGTACAATAGTAAAACGAGTAATAGATGGGTGATTCGAACCAAAATATGCTATAAAACAGGTTTAGAATGGTAAAAACGAATACAGATGGGTGATTCTAATCAAAATATGGTTTAGAATGGACGTAGATTGGTGAAACTGTTTATAGATGCGTCATACTAACCGAAATATGGTATAAAAGTGGCCTAGATTTAATGAATTCGAATATTTAAATATGAATCTAACTGAAATATGGTATCAAATATTCGTTGACTAGTGAAAACGAATATAAATGAGTGATTATAACTAAAATATGTTGTAGAATGATCATACAATGATGAAAACGAGTATAGATGGATTATTCTAACTGAAATATTGTATTAAAATTTATAAAATGGTGAAATCGAGAATAGATGGACGATTCTAACCGAGATATAGTCTAAAATAAGGTTAGAATGGTAAAAACGAGTACATATACGTGATTCTAATTGAAATCGAGTATAGATGTGAAACTCTAATCGAAATATAAATGCGAAACTCTAATCGAAATAAGGTGAAATCGAGTATAGATGTGAAACTCTAATCGAAATATAAAACTTGCCTGATGAGTGAAAATGAGTATATAAATGCGATTCTACTTGGAATAATATATCAAATGCTCATAGAATGGTGAAACAAGTATAAATAAATGATTCGAACCAAAATATGGTTTAGAATGAGCATACAATAATGAAAATGAGTATAGATGGATGATTCTAACCAAAATATGGTATAAAACAGTCATAAACTATTGAAAACGAGTATAAGTGAGTAACCAAAACAGAAAGCATACAATGATGAAAACGAGTAATAGATGATTCTAACAGAAATAGTTTGGTAAAATATACGGCTTTTCAATAGTATAAGACTATGTAAATATTTGGTTAGAACATCTAACTGATATATGTATATGAAGCTCAATCATAAAAAATGGTGAAAACGGTATATATGGGTGATTCTTACCAAACTAAGGTATCAAATGCTCATATACAGGTGAAAACTAGTGTAAATGAGTAATTCTAACCGAAATATAGTGTAGAATAAGCAAACATAGATGGAAACAAGTGTAAATGGGTAATTCTAATCGAAATATGGTTCAAAATTTGCGTGGACTGTTGAAAATGAGTAAATAATTATTATTCAAACCGAAATAAGTTTTCAAATGCTCGTAGAATGGTAAAAACGAGTATAAATGAGTGATTGTAACCAAAATACGGGTGATAAAAATGAGTATATATGGGTGAGCATACAATGATGAAAATGAGTATATATTGGTGATTCTAATAGAAATATGATATAAAATAGGCGTAAAAAGGTTAAAATGAGTACAAATGGATAATTCTAACGAGAATATGGTATAAAACAAGCATAGAATAATGAAAACGAGTATACATGGGTGATTCTAACTGAAATATAGTCTAAAACAGTCTTTAAATGGTGAAATCGAGTATAGATTGGTGATTGTAATTTACATATTGTTTAGAATAAATGTAGATTAGTGAAACCGAGTACAGATGCGTAAATCTGACCGAAATAAGGTATAAAAGTGACGTAGACTAGTGAAAATGAGTATCAAATACTCATAGACTGCTGAAAATGAGTATAAATGAATGATTCTAATGAAAATATGGTTTAGAATTAGCGTAAAATATTGAAAAAGGGTACAAATGGGTGATTCTAATCAAAATATGGTATAAAATGGTCGTAAACTGGTGAAAACGAGTATAAATAAGTGATTCTAACGGAAATATAGTTTAGAATAGACATAAATTGGTAAAATCAAGTATAGATGCATGATTCTAACCGAAATAAGGCTTAGAATGAGCGTACAATGATAAAACGAGTAATAGATTGGTGATTCTAACCGAAATATGATATAAAATAGGTTTAGAATGGTGAAAACGAGTACAGATGGGTGATTCTAATCGAAATATGATTTAGAATGTGCGTAGATTGGTAAAACCATTTATAGATGCATGATACTAACCAAAACAAGGTAGATAAGTGGCCTAGATTTTTTGGAATCGAGTATACAAAAGTGATTCTAACTGAAATAAGATATCAAATGCTTATAGACTGGTGAAAACGAGTGCTTCTAACTGAAATATGTTGTAGAATAATCATACAATAATGAAAACAAGTATAAATGTGTATTTCTCACCAAAATATTGCATAAAAATTTATAAAATGGTGAAACCGAGTATAGATGGGCGATTCTAACCGAGATATAGTCTAAAACAAGGTTAGTATGGTAAAAATGAGTATAGATGGGTGGTTCTAATTGAAATATGGTTTCAAATAGCATTGATTGGTAAAACCGAGTATAGAAGCGTAACTCTAACCGAAATATAAAAGTGGCGGTAGGAAGAGAGGTTCAGCGCAACATGTAAGTGGCATAGATTAGTGAAAAAGAGTATATAAATGCGTTTCTACTTGAAATAAGATATCAAATGCTCGTAGACTAATGAAAACGAGTATAAATAAATGATTCTAACCAAAATATGGTTTAGAATGAGCGTACAATGATAAAAATGAGTACAGATGGATGATTCTAATAAACATATGGTATAAAACAGTCATAAACCAATGAAAACAAGTATAAATAAGTGATTCTAACCGAAATAAGGTTTATAATGGACGTAAATTGGTGAAATCGGGTACAGATGCATGATTCTAACCAAAATAATGCTTAGAATAAGCGTACAATAGTAAAACGAGTAATAGATGGGTGGTTCTAACCAAAATATGGTATAAAACAGGTTTAGAATGGTGAAAACGAATAAAGATGGGTAATTCTAATCAAAATATGGTTTAGAATGGGCGTAGATTGGTGAAACTGTTTACAGATGCGTGATACTAACCGAAATAAGGTATAAAAGTGGCCTAGATTTAACGGATTCGAATATTTAAATATGAATCTAACTGAAATAAGGTATCAAATATTCGTTGAGTAGTGAAAACGAGTATAAATGAGTGATTATAACTGAAATATGTTGTAGGATGATCATACAATGATGAAAACGAGTATAGATGGGTTATTCTAACCGAAATATTGTATAAAAATTTATAAAATGGTAAAACCGAGAATAGATGGACGATTCTAACCGAGATATGGTCTAAAATAGGGTTAGAATAGTGAAAACGAGTATAGATGTGTGTTTCTAATTGAAGTATGGTTTAGAATAGGCGTTGATTGGTGAAATCGAGTATAGATATGAAACTCTAATCGAAATATAAAACTTGCCTTGATGAGTAAAAATGAGTATATAAATGCATCTACTTGGAATAATATATCAAATGCGTGTAGAATGGTGAAACGAGTATAAATAAATGATTCGAACCAAAATATGGTTTAGAATGAGTGTACAATGATGAAAATGTGTATAGATGGATGATTCTAACCAAAATATGGTATAAAACAGTCATAGACTATTGAAAACGAGTATAAATGAGTAACCAAAACAGAAATATGATGTAGAATAAGCATACAATGATGAAAACGAGTATAGATGGATGATTCTAACAGAAATATAGATAAAATAGGCATAGAATAGTGAAAACGAGTAAATATAGGTGATTCTAACTGAAATATGATATAATACAATCATAGAATGGTGAAAACGGTATATATGGGTGATTCTAACCAAACTAAGGTATCAAATGCTCATATACAGGGGAAAACTAGTGTAAATGAGTGATTCTAACCGAAATATAGTGTAGAATAAGCATACAAAGATGGAAACAAGTATAAATGGGTGATTCTAATCGAAATATGGTTCAGAATTTGCGTGGACTGTTGAAAACGAGTAAATAATTATTATTCAAACCGAAATAAGTTTTCAAATGCTCATAGAATGGTGAAAACGAGTATAAATGAGTAATTGTAACCGAAATATGGGTGATGAAAATGAGTATATATTGGTGATTCTAATCAAAATATGATATAAAATAGGCGTAAAAAGGTGAAAACGAGTACAAATGGATAATTCTAACAAAAATATGGTATAAAACAGGCATAAAATAATAAAAATGAGTATACATGGGTGATTCTACCTAAATTATAGTCTAAAACAGGCTTAAAATGGTGAAAACGAGTATAGATTGGTGATTCTAATTGACATATGGTTTAGAATAGATGTAGATTAGCGAAACCGAGTACAGATGCGTAAATCTAACCGAAATAAGGTATAAAAGTGATGTAGACTAGTGAAAATGAGTATCAAATACTCATAGACTGCAAAAATGAGTATAAATGAATGATTCTAACAAAAATATAGTTTAGAATGAGAGTACAATGATGAAAAAGGGTACAAATGGGTGATTCTAATCAAAATATGGTATAAAACGGTCGTAAACTGGTGAAAACGAGTATAAATAAGTGATTCTAACCGAAATATACTTTAGAATGGACATAAATTGGTAAAATCGAGTATAGATGCATGATTCTAACAGAAATAAGGCTTAGAGTGAGCGTACAATGATAAAACGAGTAATAGATGGGTGATTCTAACCGAAATATGATATAAAACAGGTTTAGAATGGTGAAAACAAGTACAGATGGGTGATTCTAATCGAAATATGATTTAGAATGTCCGTAGATTGGTAAAACCATTTATAGATGCTTGATAATAACCAAAACAAGGTAGATAAGTGGCCTAGATTTAGTGGAATCAAGTATATAAATGTGATTCTAACTGAAATAAGATATCAAATGCTTATAGACTGGTGAAAACGAGTGCTTCTAACTGAAATATGTTGTAGAATGATCATACAAATATGAAAACAAGTATAGATGTGTATTTCTCACCGAAATATTGCAAAAATTTTATAAAATGGTGAAACCGAGTATAGATGGGCGATTCTAACCGAGATATAGTCTAAAACAAGGTTAGTATGGTAAAAATGAGTATAGATGGGCGATTCTAATTGAAATATGGTTTCAAATAGACGTTGATTGGTAAAATCGAGTATAGAAGCGTAACTCTAATCGAAATATAAAAGTGGCATAGATTAGTGAAAACGAGTATATAAATGTGTTTCTACTTGAAATAAGATATCAAATGCTCGTAGACTGATGAAAACGAGTATAAATGAATGATTCTAACCAAAATATAGTTTAGAATGAGCGTACAATGATAAAAATGAGCATAGATGGATGATTCTAATAAACATATGGTATAAAACAGTCGTAAACCAATGAAAACAAGTATAAATAAGTGATTCTAACCGAAATAAGGTTTAGAATGGACGTAAACTGGTGAAATCAGGTATAGATGCATGATTCTAACCGAAATAAGACTTAGAATAAGCGTACAATAGTAAAACGAGTAATAGATGGGTGATTCGAACCAATATATGGTATAAAACAGGTTTAGAATGGTGAAAACGAATACAGATGGGTGATTCTAGTCAAAATATGGTTTAGAATGGGCGTAGATTGGTGAAACTGTTTATAGATGCGTGATACTAACCGAAATAAGGTATAAAGTAGCCTAGATTTAACGGATTCGAATATTTAAATATGAATCTAACTGAAATAAGGTATCAAATATTCGTTGACTAGTGAAAACGAGTATAAATGAGTAATTATAACTGAAATATGTTGTAGGATGATCATACAATGATGAAAACGAGTATAGATAGATTATTCTAACCGAAATATTGTATAAAAATTTATAAAATGGTGAAACGAGAATGGATGGACGATTCTACCGAGATATGGTCTAAAATAGGGTTAGAATAGTGAAATCGAGTACATATGCGTGATTCTAATTGAAATATGGTTTAGAATAGGCATTGATTGGTGAAATCGAGTATAGATGTGAAACTCTAATCGAAATATAAAACTTGCCTGATGAGTGAAAATGAGTATATAAATGCGATTCTACTTGGAATAATATATCAAATGCTCGTAGAATGGTGAAACGAGTATAAATAAATGATTCGACCCAAAATATGTTTAGAATGAGCGTACAATGATGAAAATGAGTATAGATGGATGATTCTAACCAAAATATGGTATAAAACAGTCATAGACTATTGAAAACGAGTATAAGTGAGTAACCAAAACAGAAATATGATGTAGAATAAGTATACAATGATGAAAACGAGTATAGATGGATGATTCTAAAAGAAATATAGATAAAATAGGCATAGAATAGTGAAAACGAGTAAATATAGGTGATTCTAACTGAAATATAATATAATACAATCATAGAATAGTGAAAACGGTATATATGGGTTATTCTAACCAAACTAAGGTATCAAATGCTCATATACAGGTAAAAACTAGTGTAAATGAGTGATTCTAACCGAAATATAGTGTAGAATAAGCATACAAAGATGGAAACAAGTATAAATGGGTGATTCTAATAGAAATATGGTTCAAAATTTGCGGTGGACTGTTGAAACGAGTAAATAATTATTATTCAAACCGAAATAAGTTTTCAAATGCTCGTAGAATGGTAAAACGAGTATAAATGAGTGATTGTAACCAAAATATGGGTGATAAAAATGTGTATATATGGGTGAGCATACAATGATGAAAATGAGTATATAGTGGTGATTCTAATCAAAATATGATACAAAATAGGCGTAAAAAGGTGGAAAACGAGTACAAATGGATCGTTCTAACCAGAATATGGTATAAAACAGGCATAGAATAATGAAAACGAGTATACATGGGTGATTCTAACTAAAATATAGTCTAAAACAGGCTTAAAATGGTGAAAACGAGTATAGATTGGTGATTCTAATTGACATATGGTTTAGAATAGATGTAGATTAGTGAAACCGAGTACAGATGCGTAAATCTAACCGAAATAAGGTATAAAAGTGACGTAGACTAGTGGAAATGAGTATCAAATACTCATAGACTGCTAAAAATGAGTATAAATGAATGATTCTAACGAAAATATGGTTTAGAATGAGCGTACAATGATGAAAAAGGGTATAGATGGGTGATTCTAATCAAATATGGTATAAAACGGTCGTAAACTGGTGAAAACGAGTATAAATAAGTGATTCTAACCGAAATATAGTTTAGAATGGACATAAATTGTAAAATCGAGTATAGATGCATGATTCTAACCGAAATAAGGCTTAGAATGAGCGTACAATAATAAAACGAGTAATAGATGGGTGATTCTATCGAAATATGATATAAAACAGGTTTAGAATGATGAAAACGAGTACAGATGGGTGATTCTAATCGAAATATGATTTAGAATGTGCGTAGATTGGTAAAACCATTTATAGATGCATGATACTAACCAAAACAATGTAGATAAGTGGCCTAGATTTAGTGGAATCGAGTATATAAATGTGATTCTAACTGAAATAAGATATCAAATGCTTATAGACTGGTAAAAACGAGTGCTTCTAACTGAAATATGTTGTAGAATGATCATACAATAATGAAAACAAGTATAGATGTGTATTTCTCACCAAAATATTGCATAAAATTTTATAAAATGGTAAAACCGAGTATAGATGGGCGATTCTAACCGAGATATAGTCTAAAACAAGGTTAGTATGGTAAAAATGAGTATATATGGGCGATTCTAATTGAAATATGGTTTCAAATAGGCGTTGATTGGTAAAACCGAGTATAGAAGCGTAACTCTAACGAAATATAAAAGTGGCATAGATTAGTGAAAACGAGTATTATAAATGTGTTTCTACTTGAAATAAGATATCAAATGCTCGTAGACTGATGAAAACGAGTATAAATGAATGATTCTAACCAAAATATGGTTTATAATGAGCGTACAATGATAAAAATGAGTATAGATGGATGAATCTAATAAACATATGGTATAAAATAGTCGTAAACCAATGAAAACAAGTATAAATAAGTGATTCTAACCGAAATAAGGTTTAGAATAGACGTAAATTGGTGAAATCGGGTATAGATGCATGATTCTAACCGAAATAAGGCTTAGAATAAGCGTACAATAGTAAAACGAGTAATAGATGGGTGATTCGAACCAAAATATGGTATAAAACAGGTTTAGAATGGTGAAAACGAATACAAATGGATGATTATAATCAAAATATGGTTTAGAATGGGCGTAGATTGGTGAAACTGTTTATAGATGCGTGATACTAACCGAAATAAGGTATAAAAGTAGCCTAGATTTAACGGATTCGAATATTTAAATATGAATCTAACTGAAATAAGGTATCAAATATTCGTTGACTAGTGAAAACGAGTATAAATGAGTGATTATAACTGAAATATGTTGTAGGATGATCATACAATGATGAAAACGAGTATAGATGGATTATTCCAACCGAAATATTATATAAAAATTTATAAAATGGTGAAACCGAGAATAGATGGACGATTCTAACCGAGATATGGTCTAAAATAGGGTTAGAATAGTGAAATCGAGTACAGATGCGTGATTCTAATTGAAATATGGTTTAGAATAGGCGTTGATTGGTGAAATCGAGTATAGATGTGAAACTCTAATCAAAATATAAAACTTGCCTGATGAGTGAAAATGAGTATATAAATGCGATTCTACTTAGAATAATATATCAAATGCTCGTAGAATGGTGAAACGAGTATAAATAAATGATTCAACCCAAAATATGGTTTAGAATGAGCGTACAATGATGAAAATGAGTATAGATGGATGATTCTAACCAAAATATGGTATAAAACAGTCATAGACTATTGAAAACGAGTATAAGTGAGTAACCAAAACAGAAATATGATGTAGAATGAGCATACAATGATAAAAACGAGTATAGATGGATGATTCTAACAAAAATATAGATAAAATAGGCATAGAATAGTGATAATGAGTAAATATAGGTGATTCTAACTGAAATATGATATAATACAATCATAGAATGGTGAAAACGAGTATATATGGGTGATTCTAACCAAACTAAGATATCAAATGCTCATATACAGATGAAAACTAGTGTAAATGAGTGATTCTAACCGAAATATAGTGTAGAATAAGCAAACAAAGATGGAAACAAGCATAAATGGGTAATTCTAATCGAAATAAGGATCAAATTTGCGTAGACTGTAGAAAACGAGTAAATAATTATTATTCAAACCGAAATAAGTTTTCAAATGCTCGTAGAATGATGAAAACGAGTATAAATGAGTGATTGTAACCGAAATATGGGTGATAAAATGAGTATATATGGGTGAGCATACAATGATGAAAATGAGTATATATTGATGATTCTAATCGAAATATGATATAAAATAGGCGTAAAAAGGTGAAAACGAGTACAAATAGATAATTCTAACCAGAATATGGTATAAAACAGACATAGAATAATGAAAATGAGTATATATGGGTGATTCTAACTGAAATAGAGTCTAAAACAGGCTTAAAATGGTGAAAACGAGTATAGATTGGTGATTCTAATTGACATATGGTTTAGAATGGATGTAGATTAGTGAAACCGAGTACAGATACATAAATCTAACCAAAATAAGGTATAAAAGTGACATAGACTAGTAAAAATAGTATCAAATACTCATAGACTGCTAAAAATGAGTATAAATGAATGGTTCTAACGAAAATATGGTTTAGAATAAGCATACAATGATGAAAAAGGGTACAGATGGGTGATTCTAATCAAAATATGTATAAAACGGTCGTAAACTGGTGAAAACGAGTATAAATAAGTGATTCTAATCGAAATACAGTTTAGAATGGACATAAATTGGTAAAATCGAGTATAGATGCATGATTCTAACCGAAATAAGGCTTAGAATAAGCGTACAATGATAAAACGAGTAATAGATGGGTGATTCTAACCGAAATATGATATAAAATAGGTTAAGAATGGTAAAAACGAGTATAGATAGGTGATTCTAATCGAAATATGATTTAGAATGGGCGTAGATTAGTAAAACCATTTATAGATGCATGATACTAACCAAAACAAGGTAGATAAGTGGCCTAGATTTAGTGGAATCGAGTATATAAATGTGATTCTAACTGAAATAAGGTATCAAATGCTTATACACTGGTGAAAATGAGTGTTTCTAACTAAATATGTTGTAGAATGATCATACAATAATGAAAACGAGTATAGATGTGTATTTCTCACCGAAATATTGCATAAAATTTGTAAAATGGTGAAACCGAGTATAGAAGGGCGATTCTAACCGAGATATAGTTTTAAACAAGATTAGTATGATAAAATGAGTATAGATGGGTGATTCTAATTAAAATATGGTTTCGAATAGGCGTTGATTGGTGAAACCGAGTATAGAGCTTAACTTTAACCGAATATAAAAGTGGTATAGATTAGTGAAACGAGTATATAAATGTGTTTCTACTTGAAATAAGATATCAAATGCTCGTAGACTGATGAAAACGAGTATAAATAAATGATTCTAAACAAAATATGGTTTAGAATGAGCGTACAATGATAAAACTGAGTATAGATGGATGATTCTAATAAACATATGGTATAAAACAGTCGTAAACCAATGAAAACAAGTATAAATAAGTGATTCTAATCGAAATAAGGTTTAGAATGGACGCAAATTGGTGAAATCGGGGATAGATGCATGATTCTAACTGAAATAAGGCTTAGAATAAGCGTACAATAGTAAAACAAGTAATAGATGGTTGATTCGAACCAAAATATGCTATAAAACAGGTTTAGAATGGTGAAAACGAATACAGATGGGTGGTTCTAATCAAAATATAGTTTAGAATGGACGTAGATTGGTGAAACTATTTATAGATGCGTCATACTAACCGAAATATGGTATAAAAGTGGCCTAGATTTAATGAATTCGAATATTTAAATATGAATCTAACTGAAATATGGTATCAAATATTCGTTGACTAGTGAAAACGAATATAAATGAGTGATTATAACTAAAATATGTTGTAGAATGATCATACAATGATGAAAACGAGTATAGATGGATTATTCTAACCGAAATATTGTATTAAAATTTATAAAATGGTGAAACCGAGAATAGATGGACGATTCTAACCGAGATATAGTCTAAAATAAGGTTAGAATGGTAAAAACGAGTACATATGCGTGATTCTAATTGAAATATGGTTTAGAATAGGCATTGATTGGTGAAATCGAGTATAGATGCAAAACTCTAATCGAAATATAAAACTTGCCTTGATTAGTGGAAACTCTAATCAAAATATAAAACTTGCCTTGATTAGTGAAAATGAGTACATAAATGCGATTCTACTTGGAATAATATATCAAATGATCGTAGAATGGTAAAAACGAGTATAAATGAATAATTTGAACGAAAATATGGTTTAGAATGAGCATACAATGATGAAAATGAGTATAGATGGATGATTCTAACTAAAATATGGTATAAAACGGTCATAGACTATTGAAAACGAGTATAAGTGAGTACCAAAACAGAAATATGATATAGAATGAGCATACAATGATGAAAACGAGTATAGATGGATGATTCTAACAAAAATATGGATAAAATAGGCATAAAATAGTGATAACGAGTAAATATAGGTGTTTCTAACTGAAATATGATATAACACAATCATAGAATAGTGAAAACGGTATATATGGGTGATTCTAACCAAACTATGGTATCAAATGCTCATATACAGGTGAAAAATAGTGTAAATGAGTGATTCTAACCGAAATATAGTATAGAATAAGCATACAAAGATGGAAACAAGTATAAATGGGTGATTCTAATCAAAATATGGTTCAAAATTTGCGTGGACTGTAGAAAACGAGTAAATAATTATTATTCAAACCGAAATAAGTTTTCAAATGCTCGTAGAATGGTGAAAACGAGTATAAATGAGTGATTGTAACCGAAATATGGGTGATGAAAATGAGTATATATGGGTGAGCATATAATGATGAAAATGAGTATATATTGGTGATTCTAATAGAAATATGATATAAAATAGGCGTTAAATGGTGAAAATGAGTACAAATGGATAATTCTAACCAGAATATAGTATAAAACAGGCATATAATAATGAAAACGAGTATATATGGGTGATTCTAACTGAAATATAGTCTAAAACAGGCTTAAAATGGTGAAAACGAGTATAGATTGGTGATTCTAATTGACATATGGTTTAGAATGGATGTAGATTAGTGAAACCGAGTACAGATGCGTTAATATAACCGAAATAAGGTATAAAAGTGACATAGACTATTGAAAATGAGTATCAAATACTCATAGGCTGCTGAAAATGAGTATAAATGAATAATTCTAACGAAAATATGGTTTAGAATGAGCATATAATGATGAAAAAGGGTACAGATAGGTGATTCTAATCAAAATATGGTATAAAACAGTCGTAAACTGGTGAAAACGAGTAAAATAAGTGATTCTAACCGAAATATAGTTTAGAATGGACATAAATTGGTAAAATCGAGTATAGATGCATGATTCTAACCGAAATAAGGCTTAGAATGAGCGTACAGTGATAAAATGAGTAATAGATGGGTGATTCTAACTAAAATATAATATAAAACAGGTTTAGAATGGTGAAAATGAGTACAGATGGGTGATTCTAATCGAAATATGATTTAAAATGGGCGTAGATTGGTAAAAGCATTTAAAGATGCATGATATTAACCAAAATAAGGTAGATAAGTGGTCTAGATTTAGGGAATCGAGTATATAAATGTGATTCTAACTGAAATAAGGTATCAAATGCTTATAGACTGGTGAAAACGAGTGCTTCTAACTGAAATATATTGTAGAATGATCATACAATAATGAAACAAGTATAGATGTGTATTTCTCACCGAAATATTATATAAAAATTTATAAAATGGTGAAACCGAGTATAGATGGGCCAATTCTAACCGAGATATAGTCTAAAACAAGGTTAGTATGGTAAAAATAAGTATAGATGGGTGATTCTAATTGAAATATGGTTTCAAATAGGCGTTGATTGGTAAAACCGAGTATAGAAGCGTAACTCTAACCGAATATAAAAGTGGCATAGATTAGTGAAAACGAGTATATAAATGTGTTTCTACTTGAAATAAGATATCAAATGCTCGTAGACTGATGAAACGAGTATAAATGAATGATTCTAACCAAAATATGGTTTAGAATGAGCGTACAATAATAAAACTGAGTATAGATGGATGATTCTAATAAATATATGGTATAAAACAGTCGTAAACCAATGAAAACAAGTATAAATAAGTGATTCTAACCGAAATAAGGTTTAGAATGGACGTAAATTGGTGAAATCGGGTATAGATGCATGATTCTAACCGAAATAAGGCTTATAATAAGCGTACAATAGTAAAACGAGTAATAAATGGGTGATTCGAACCAAAATATGGTATAAAACAGGTTTAGAATGTTGAAAACGAATACAGATGGGTGATTCTAATCAAAATATGGTTTAGAATGGCATAGATTGGTGAAACTGTTTATAAATGCGTGATACTACCGAAATAAGGTATAAAAGTGGCCTAGATTTAACGGATTCGAATATTTAAATATGAATCTAACTGAAATAAGGTATCAAATATTCGTTGACTAGTGAAAACGAGTATAAATGAATGATTATAACTGAAATATGTTGTAGGATGATCATACAATAATGAAACGAGTATAGATGGGTTATTCTAACCGAAATATTGTATAAAAAATTATTAAATGGTGAAACCGAGATAGATGGACGATTCTAACCGAGATATGATCTAAAATAGGGTTAGAATAGTGAAAACGAGTATAGATGCGTGATTCTAATTGAAATATGGTTTATAATAGGCGTTGATTGGTGAAATCGAGTATAGATGTGAAACTCTAATCGAAATATAAAACTTGCCTTGATGAGTGAAAATGAGTATATAAATGCGATTCTACTTGGAATAATATATCAAATGCTCGTAGAATGGTAAAACAAGTATAAATAAATGATTCGAACCAAAATATGGTTTAGAATGAGCATACAATAATGAAAATGAGTATAGATGGATGATTCTAACCAAAATATGGTATAAAACAGTCATAAACTATTGAAAACGAGTATAAGTGAGTAAACAAAACAGAAATATGATGTAGAATGAGCATACAATGATGAAAACGAGTATAGATAGATAATTCTAACAGAAATATAGATAAAATAGGCATAGAATAGTGAAAACAAGTAAATATAGGTGATTCTAACTGAAATATGATATAATACAATCATAAAATGGTGAAAACGGTATATATGGGTGATTCTTACCAAACTAAGGTATCAAATGCTCATATACAGGTGAAAACTAGTGTAAATGAGTAATTCTAACCGAAATATAGTGTAAAATAAGCAAACAAAGATGGAAACAAGTGTAAATGGGTGATTCTAATCGAAATATGGTTCAAAATTTGCGTGGACTGTTGAAAATGAGTAAATAATTATTATTCAAACCGAAATAAGTTTTCAAATGCTCGTAGAATGGTAAAAACGAGTATAAATGAGTGATTGTAACCAAATACGGGTGATAAAAATGAGTATATATGGGTGAGCATACAATGATGAAAATGAGTATATATTGGTGATTCTAATCGAAATATGATATAAAATAGGCGTAAAAAGGTGAAAATGAGTACAAATGGATAATTCTAACGAAAATATGGTATAAAACAAGCATAGAATAATGAAAACGAGTATACATGTGTGATTCTAACTGAAATATAGTCTAAAACAGTCTTTAAATGGTAAAACCGAGTATAGATTGGTGATTATAATTTACATATGGTTTAGATAAATGTAGATTAGTGAAACCGAGTGCAGATGCGTAAATCTGACCGAAATAAGGTAAAAAGTGACGTAGACTAGTGAATATGAGTATCAAATACTCATAGACTGCTGAAAATGAGTATAAATGAATGATTCTAATGAAAATATGGTTTAGAATTAGCGTAAAATATTGAAAAAGGGTACAGATGGGTGATTCTAATCAAAATATGGTATAAAATGGTCGTAAACTGGTGAAACGAGTATAAATAAGTGATTCTAACCGAAATATAGTTTAGAATAGACATAAATTGGTAAAATCAAGTATAGATGCATGATTCTAACCGAAATAAGGCTTAGAATGAGCGTACAATGATAAAACGAGTAATAAATTGGTGATTCTAACCGAAATATGATATAAAACAGGTTAGAATGGTGAAAACGAGTACAGATGGGTGATTCTAATCGAAATATGATTTAGAATGTGCGTAGATTGGTAAAACCATATATAGATGCATGATACTAACCAAAACAAGGTAGATAAGTGGCCTAGATTTTTTGGAATCGAGTATACAAAAGTGATTCTAACTGAAATAAGATATCAATTGCTTATAGACTGGTGAAAACGAGTGCTTCTAACTGAAATATGTTGTAGAATAATCATACAATAATGAAAACAAGTATAAATGTGTATTTCTCACCAAAATATTGCATAAAAATTTATAAAATGGTGAAACCGAGTATAGATGGGCGATTCTAACCGAGATATAGTCTAAAACAAGGTTAGTATGGTAAAAATGAGTATAGATGGGTGGTTCTAATTGAAATATGGTTTTAAATAGCGTTGATTGTAAAACGAGTATAGAAGCGTAACTCTAACCGAAATATAAAAGTGGCGGTAGGAAGAGAGGTTCAGCGCAACATGTAAGTGGCATAGATTAGTGAAAAAGAGTATATAAATGCGTTTCTACTTGAAATAAGATATCAAATGCTCGTAGACTGATGAAAAACGAGTATAAATAAATGATTCTAACCAAAATATGGTTTAGAATGAGCGTACAATGATAAAAATGAGTACAGATGGATGATTCTAATAAATATATGGTATAAAACAGTCATAAACCAATGAAAATAAGTATAAATAAGTGATTCTAACCGAAATAAGGTTTATAATGGACGTAAATTGGTGAAATCGGGTATAGATGCATGATTCTAACCGAAATAAGGCTTAGAATAAGCATACAATAGTAAAACGAGTAATAAATGGGTGGTTCTAACCAAAATATGGTATAAAACAGGTTTAGAATGGTGAAAACGAATACAGATGGGTGATTCTAATCAAAATATGGTTTAGAATGGGCGTAGATTGGTGAAACTGTTTACAGATGCGTGATACTAACCGAAATAAGGTATAAAAGTGGCCTAGATTTAATGGATTCGAATATTTAAATATGAATCTAACTGAAATAAGGTATCAAATATTCGTTGACTAGTGAAAAACGAGTATAAATGAGTGATTATAACTGAAATATGTTGTAGGATGATCATACAATGATGAAAACGAGTATAGATGGATTATTTTAACCGAAATATTGTATAAAAATTTATAAAATGGTAAAACCGAGAATAGATGGACGATTCTAACCGAGATATGGTCTAAAATAGGGTTAGAATAGTGAAAACGAGTATAGATGTGTGTTTCTAATTGAAGTATGGTTTAGAATAGGCGTTGATTGGTGAAATCGAGTATAGATGTGAAACTCTAATCGAAATATAAAACTTGCCTTGATGAGTGAAAATGAGTATATAAATGCATCTACTTGGAATAATATATCAAATGCTTGTAGAATGGTGAAACGAGTATAAATAAATGATTCGAACCAAAATATGGTTTAGAATGAGTGTACAATGATGAAAATGAGTATAGATGGATGATTCTAACCAAAATATGGTATAAAACAGTCATAGACTATTGAAAACGAGTATAAGTGAGTAACCAAAACAGAAATATGATGTAGAATGAGCATACAATGATGAAAACGAGTATAGATGGATGATTCTAACAGAAATATAGATAAAATAGGCATAGAATAGTGAAAACGAGTAAATATAGGTGATTCTAACTGAAATATGATATAATACAATCATAGAATGGTGAAAACGGTATATATGGGTGATTCTAACCAAACTAAGGTATCAAATGCTCATATACAGGTGAAAACTAGTGTAAATGAGTGATTCTAACCGAAATATAGTGTAGAATAAACATACAAAGATGGAAACAACTATAAATGGGTGATTCTAATCGAAATATGGTTCAGAATTTGCGTGGACTGTTGAAAACGAGTAAATAATTATTATTCAAACCGAAATAAGTTTCAAATGCTCGTAGAATGGTGAAAACGAGTATAAATGAGTAATTGTAACCAAAATATGGGTGATGAAAATGAGTATATATTGGTGATTCTAATCAAAATATGATATAAAATAGGCGTAAAAAGGTGAAAACGAGTACAAATGGATAATTCTAACAAAAATATGGTATAAAACAGGCATAAAATAATGAAAACGAGTATACATGGGTGATTCTACCTGAAATATAGTCTAAAACAGGCTTAAAATGGTGAAAACGAGTATAGATTGGTGATTCTAATTGACATATGGTTTAGAATAGATGTAGAATAGTGAAACCGAGTACATATGCGTAAATCTAACCGAAATAAGATATAAAAGTGATATAGACTAGTGAAAATGAGTATCAAATACTCATAGACTGCTGAAAATGAGTATAAATGAATGATTCTAACGAAAATATAGTTTAGAATGAGAGTACAATGATAAAAAAGGGTACAAATGGGTGATTCTAATCAAAATATGGTATAAAACGGTCGTAAACTGGTGAAAACGAGTATAAATAAGTGATTCTAACCGAAATATACTTTAGAATGGACATAAATTGGTAAAATCGGAGTATAGATGCATGATTCTAACAGAAATAAGGCTTAGAGTGAGCGTACAATAATAAAACGAGTAATAGATGGGTGATTCTAACCGAAATATGATATAAAACAGGTTTAGAATGGTGAAAACGAGTACAGATGGGTGATTCTAATCGAAATATGATTTAGAATGTCCGTAGATTGGTAAACCATTTATAGATGCTTGATACTACCAAAACAAGGTAGATAAGTGGCCTAGATTTAGTGAATCGAGTATATAAATGTGATTCTAACTGAAATAAGATATCAAATGCTTATAGACTGGTGAAAACGAGTACTTCTAACTGAAATATGTTGTAGAATGATCATACAAATATGAAAACAAGTATAGATGTGTATTTCTCACCGAAATATTGCATAAAATTTTATAAAATGGTGAAACCGAGTATAGATGGGCGATTCTAACCGAGATATAGTCTAAAACAAGGTTAGTATGGTAAAAATGAGTATAGATGGGCGATTCTAATTGAAATATGGTTTCAAATAGGCGTTGATTGGTAAAATCGAGTATAGAAGCGTAAATCTAATCGAAATATAAAAGTGGCATAGATTAGTGAAAACGAGTATATAAATGTGTTTCTACTTGAAATAAGATATCAAATGCTCGTAGACTGATAAAAACGAGTATAAATGAATGATTCTAACCAAAATATAGTTTAGAATGAGCGTACAATGATAAAAATGAGTATAGATGGATGATTCTAATAAACATATGGTATAAACAGTCGTAAACAATGAAAACAAGTATAAATAAGTGATTCTAACCGAAATAAGGTTTAGAATGGACGTAAATTGGTGAAATCAGGTATAGATGCATGATTCTAACCGAAATAAGGCTTAAAATAAGCGTACAATAGTAAAACGAGTAATAGATGGGTGATTCGAACCAATATATGGTTATAAACAGGTTTAGAATGGTGAAAACGAATACAGATGGGTGATTCTAGTCAAAATATGGTTTAGAATGGGCGTAGATTGGTGAAACTGTTTATAGATGCGTGATACTAACCGAAATAAGGTATAAAAGTAGCCTAGATTTAACGGATTCGAATATTTAAATATGAATCTAACTGAAATAAGGTATCAAATGTTCGTTGACTAGTGAAAACGAGTATAAATGAGTGATTATAACTGAAATATATTGTAGGATGATCATACAATGATGAAAACGAGTATAGATGGATTATTCTAACCAAAATATTGTATAAGAATTTATAAAATGGTAAAACCGAGAATAGATGGACGATTCTAACCGAGATATGGTCTAAAATAGGGTTAGAATAGTGAAATCGAGTACAAATGCGTGATTCTAATTGAAATATGGTTTAGAATAGGTGTTGATGGTGAAATCGAGTATAGATGTGAAACTCTAATCGAATATAAAACTTGCCTGATGAGTGAAAATGAGTATATAAATGCGATTCTACTTGGAATAATATATCAAATGCTCGTAGAATGGTGAAACGAGTATAAATAAATGATTCGACCCAAAATATGGTTTAAAATGAGCGTACAATGATAAAAATGAGTATAGATGGATGATTCTAACCAAAATATGGTATAAAACAATCATAGACTATTGAAAACGAGTATAAGTGAGTAACCAAAACAGAAATATGATGTAGAATGAGCATACAATGATGAAAACGAGTATAGATGGATGAGTCTAACAGAAATATAGATAAAATAGACATAGAATAGTGAAAACGAGTAAATATAGGTGATTCTAACTGAAATATTATATAATACAATCATAGAATAGTGAAAACGGTATATATGGGTTATTCTAACCAAACTAAGGTATCAAATGCTCATATACAGGTGAAAACTAGTGTAAATGAGTGATTCTAACCGAAATATAGTGTAGAATAAGCATACAAAGATGGAAACAAGTATAAATGGGTGATTCTAATAGAAATATGGTTCAAAATTTGCGTGGACTGTTGAAAACGAGTAAATAATTATTATTCAAACCAAAATAAGTTTTCAAATGCTCGTAGAATGGTAAAAACGAGTGTAAATGAGTGATTGTAACGAAATATGGGTGATAAAAATGTGTATATATGGGTGAGCATACAATGATGAAAATGAGTATATAGTGGTGATTCTAATCGAAATATGATATAAAATAGGCATAAAAAGGTGAAAACGAGTACAAATGGATCATTCTAACCAGAATATGGTATAAAACAGGCATAGAATAATGAAAACGAGTATACATGGATGATTCTAACTAAAATATAGTCTAAAACAGGCTTAAAATGGTGGAAAACGAGTATAGATTGGAGATTCTAATTGACATATGGTTTAGAATAGATGTAGATTAGTGAAACCGAGTACAGATGCGTAAATCTAACCAAAATAAGGTATAAAAGTGACGTAGACTAGTGGAAATAAGTATCAAATACTCATAGACTGCTAAAAATGAGTATAAATGAATGATTCTAACGAAAATATGGTTTAGAATGAGCGTACAATGATGAAAAAGGGTATAGATGGGTGATTCTAATCAAAATATGGTATAAAACGGTCGTAAACTGGTGAAAACGAGTATAAATAAGTGATTCTAACCGAAATATACTTTAGAATGGACCTAAATTGGTAAAATTGAGTATAGATGCATGATTCTAACCGAAATAAGGCTTTAGAATGAGCGTACAATGATAAAACGAGTAATAGATGGGTGATTCTAATCGAAATATGATATAAAATAGGTTTAGAATGGTGAAAACGAGTACAGATGGGTGATTCTAATCGAAATATGATTTAGAATGTGCGTAGATTGGTAAAACCATTTATAGATGCATGATACTAACCAAAACAAGGTAGATAAGTGCCTAGATTTAGTGGAATCGAGTATATAATGTGATTCTAACTGAAATAAGATATCAAATGCTTATAGACTGGTGAAAACGAGTGCTTCTAACTGAAATATGTTGTAGAATGATCATACAATAATGAAAACAAGTATAGATGTGTATTCTCACCGAAATATTGCATAAAATTTTATAAAATGGTGAAACCGAGTATAGATGGGCGATTCTAACCGAGATATAGTCTAAAATAAGGTTAGTATGGTAAAAATGAGTATAGATGGGCGATTCTAATTGAAATATGGTTTCAAATAGGCGTTGATTGGTAAAACCGAGTATAGAAGCGTAACTCTAACCGAAATATAAAAGTGGCATAGATTAGTAAAAACGAGTATATAAATGTGTTTCTACTTGAAATAAGATATCAAATGCTCGTAGACTGATGAAAACGAGTATAAATGAATGATTCTAACAAAATATGGTTTAGAATGAGCGTACAATGATAAAAATGAGTATAGATGATGATTCTAATAAACATATGGTATAAAATAGTCGTAAACCAATGAAAACAAGTATAAATAAGTGATTCTAACCGAAATAAGGTTTAGAATAGACGTAAATTGGTGAAATCGGGTATAGATGCATGATTCTAACCGAAATAAGGCTTATAATAAGCGTACAATAGTAAAACGAGTAATAGATAGGTGATTCAAACCAAAATATGGTATAAAACAGGTTTAGAATGGTGAAAACGAATACAAATGGGTGATTATAATCAAAATATAGTTTAGAATGGGCGTAGATTGGTGAAACTGTTTATAGATGCGTGATACTAACCGAAATAAGGTATAAAAGTAGCCTAGATTTAACGGATTCGAATATTTAAATATGAATCTAACTGAAATAAGGTATCAAATGTTCATTGACTAGTGAAAACGAGTATAAATAAGTGATTATAACTGAAATATGTTGTAGGATGATCATACAATGATGAAAACGAGTATAGATGGATTATTCAAACCGAAATATTGTATAAAAATTTATAAAATGGTGAAACCGAGAATAGATGGACGATTCTAACCGAGATATGGTCTAAAATAGGGTTAGAATAGTGAAATCGAGTACAGATGCGTGATTCTAATTGAAATATGGATTAGAATAGGCGTTGATTGGTGAAATCGAGTATAGATGTGAAACTCTAATCGAAATATAAAACTTGCCTGATGAGTGAAATGAGTATATAAATGCGATTCTACTTGGAATAATATATCAAATGCTCGTAGAATGGTGAAACGAGTATAAATAAATGATTCGACCAAAATATGGTTTAGAATGAGCGTACAATGATGAAAATGAGTATAGATGGATGATTCTAACCAAAATATGGTATAAAACAGTCATAGACTATTGAAAACGAGTATAAGTGAGTAACCAAAACAAAATATGATGTAGAATGAGCATACAATGATGAAAACGAGTATAGATGGATGATTCTAATAAAAATATAGATAAAATAGGCATAGAATAGTAAAAACGAGTAAATATAGGTGATTCTAACTGAAATATGATATAATACAATCATAGAGTGGTGAAAACGGTATATATGGGTGATTCTAACCAAACTAAGGTATCAAATGCTCATATACAGGTGAAAACTAGTGTAAATGAGTGATTCTAACCGAAATATAATGTAGAATAAGCATACGAAGATGGAAACAAGTATAAATGGATGATTCTAATATAAATATGGTTCAAAATTTGCGTGGACTGTTGAAAACGAGTAAATAATTATTATTCAAATCGAAATAAGTTTTCAAATGCTCGTAGAATGATAAAAACGGAGTATAAATAAGTGATTGTAACCGAATATGGGTGATGAAAATGTGTATATATGGGTGAGCATACAATGATGAAAATGAGTATATATTGGTGATTTTAATCGAAATATGATATAAAATAGGCCGTAAAAAGGTAAAAATGAGTACAAATGGATCATTCTAACCAGAATATGGTATAAACAGGTTTAGAATGGTGAAAACGAATACAGATGGGTGATTCTAATCAAAATATGGTTTAGAATGGGCGTAGATTGGTGAAACTGTTTATAGATGCGTGATACTAACCGAAATAAGGTATAAAAGTAGTCTAGATTTAACGGATTCGAATATTTAAATATGAATCTAACTGAAATAAGGTATTAAATGTTCGTTGACTAGTAAAAACGAATATAAATGAGTGATTATAACTGAAATATGTTGTAGGATGATCATGCAATGATGAAAACGAGTATAAATGGGTTATTCTAACCGAAATATTGTATAAAAATTTATAAAATGGTGAAACCGAGAATAGATGGACGATTCTAACCGAGATATGGTCTAAAATAGCGTTAGAATGGTGAAAACGAGTGCAGATGCGTGATTCTAATTGAAATATGGTTTAGAATAGGCGTTGATTGGTGAAATCGAGTATAGATGCGAAACTCTAATTGAAATATAAAACTTGATTTGATTAGTGAAAATGAGTATATAAATGTGATTCTACTTGGAATAATATAGCAAATGCTCGTAGAATGGTGAAAACGAGTATAAATGAATGATTTGAACCAAAATATGATTTAGAATGAGCGTACAATGATGAAAATGAGTATAGATGGATGATTCTAACCAAAATATGGTATAAAACGGTCATAGACTATTGAAAACGAGTATAAGTGAGTAACCAAAATAAAAATATGATATAGAATGAGCATACAAAGATGAAAACGAGTATAGATGGATGATTCTAACAGAAATATAGATAAAATAGGCATTGAATAGTGAAAACGAGTAAATATAGGTGATTCTAACTGAAATATGGTATAATACAATCATAAAATGGTAAAAACGGTATATATGGGTTATTCTAACA
>JAYESA010001550.1:17500-20000 GCA_036927795.1 Iris macrosiphon
AAAGAAGGTAAATTACATTAGGATCATAATGTATTACGGACTTATTGCATGAACGTATCTCATTTTGGCCTAGCGAGTTCAAGAGTTCGCACAGGAATTTTGATCGTTAAAGGAACTTTTCCAGCACGAAGTCTAAGGAACTTTGAATCTGTGCTCTGATACCACTATGTCACGCCCCGAGGCGTCCCCCGAGTCGTGACCGCCGTGCGGGCCTGGAGTTGCGCCCGCACAAGGCTTTAATGATTTGCATAGCAAGCACGTATTCAGAGTACGCAGATAAATTGAAACACAGATTTGAAACATAGAAAAGTTCTCTTTATTGATAATGAACATCTATTACAAACTCTTGAACGAGTCAGCTAATATGCCGAACGGCTTACAAAAGGGTTGACTCAAAATGAGATAGCAGTCCTTTGCATTACATCCTTTTATAAACTCAAAACGATAAGGACCTCCCGGCTGGAGGATCGCCTTGCCACGGAGCTGCATTTGTGTATGAAGAGTTGCAGGCTCCTGACTCCAAAATGCTTCGGGGGCGCGGTGAAGATGCGCCAACAGTTGGACTGGATCGGGTAGACGACTTCGGCTCCTCGCTCGGTTCGCCTTGGTGCGGAGAACCTGTTTCAACGAGGGTCAGCATATCGAAACATGCTGGTGAAGGCGAGCTAGCCTGACTATACCAATCAACACGTTGTTTAGTGAAGCATGCATATTTGGTTGGTTTCTATCTTGCCTTAGTTCATTTACAGTTAAGCAGCATATTGAATTTACTGAAATGAACGTGCCACCGTTAGGTGGATTTTACCTGACCGTCTGAATTACCTGCACAATACTTACCTTGCCTTCCCTGCCACGAAGACACAAGTTAGTATGCAACAGGTTTAAATATACATAGGATCACTGGCTTCGATGCCACGAAGGGACGGGTTATAGTCTCAAGGCAAAGTGACGTGCAACGCGGGTGGCGAGCCCCGCTGCATAACACTTGCCGGGTAACATACGACTATACATACGTTCCGTCCGGATCGGATCGATCCCGGTGCCCCGGTGACCGTCCGCGGAACTCATAACATACCTTGTGCACAAGTCGTCCGTGAATTTATTTTGCATAGCCTCCCTGAACATTTATGCATATACAAGATGTATTCTACTTAGCACGTTTATAGAACATTTGCACGAACAAGCATACGATAAGGCAACAGTTCACAGGTTTGATTGACAAGCATAATAACCAAGTATATTTGTCTTTTATCTTGGTTTCTTTTATTATTATTGGTATCGTTTGATCGGGGCAAAGAAGAGTGCAGATTGATTAGCTGTGAAGCTTGGAAGCAGGACTAGCTAATCGGGTTGGTAGCCACTCACTTAGATTTTGGAAAGAAGAAGGAGGCGCTTCACGACTCCGTTCTTTGGAATGGAAAGTATTATATAGAGCAGGAGGAAGCTTCGTTCACCTGCATTACGAATAGCTCGATTAATACTTCTTCTCTCTTTCCAATCTCGAAATAGAAGTGCAAGTCAATGAACGAAAACAATGAAAACCATCGAAACCGTTCAAGGAAAACAAGCAAATCCCAAAACCAACTCAAAGCACGAAAGCAACAAGCGACATCGAAAACCGAGGCAATAAAAGATAGCAGCGGAGAGGTCCCTCCTGACTCTGCCGCTAAGACGATCCTTGGGGCGCAGTCCACTGAATATGGGAATCGATTCCGAAGAAACAAATCCATAACGAGGACGAGTTCTTAATTCAATCTATCCCGATCGAACGATACCGACTTGTGTTTCTTAGCCGCGCTCCCCGCACCGGGGGAACGGGGCGCTACAGCTATCACACGATACCGCCACCACCTCCCCGGGGCGCGACCGAAACAAACGATCACCAAACGGATGCCCGCTCACTGATAGGGGTACCGGACAATACTTGTTTCACAAAGGGGCTTACTTTACGGACTACATGAGTCTTTTTGGCGGCAGCTCCCGCGACGCAAGGCGGTGTATGCGCACGGCGACCGGGTCGTCCCGCCCGCACGGGATTGGCCAACCGTGGGTGTATCGGACGCGCGGGGCCGGAGAACCCACGAGTTGCAGCATATTTGGCCGCACGCGAACATATTCCGTGCACGGGGGCAGACAAACTTAGCAAACGCACCAGTTTCTGCGCACGCACGCAGTTTCTGTGCACGGGCGTGGGGCTGACAGGGTGTACCGGCCGCCCGGGGGCAAGGCACCGAGCAGTTTCTGCGCACGGGGGCAGACCAACTTAGCAAACGCACGGGGGCAGACAAACTGTGCAAACGGAGCAGTTTCTGCGCACGCAAGCAGTTTCTGTGCACGGGGGCAGACAAACTGTGCACGGGGGCAGACAAACTGTGCAAACGGAGCAGTTTCTGCGCACGCAAGCAGTTTCTGACAAACTGTGCAAACGGAGCAGTTTCTGCGCACGCAAGCAGTTTCTGTGCACGGGGGCAGACAAACTGTGCACGGGGGCAGACAAACT
>JAYESA010001550.1:40000-42158 GCA_036927795.1 Iris macrosiphon
GCGCACGCAAGCAGTTTCTGTGCACGGGCGTGGGCCTGACAGGGCCGTATCGGCCGACCGGGGGCGAGCAACGTGAGCGGCCCGCGGCAGATTCTGCGCCCCGCGGCAGTTTCTGCGCCCCGCGGCAGATTCTGCCCACGGCGTGGGCCCTGACACGCTGTATCGCGCGCACGGTTTCGCGTTGCGGCGCGGCGCAAAAAATGACAAGCTCCTCGGGCACTTTGGTCCCCCCTAGTCAGCCCCACAATAAAACTGCAAATCTATTATAGGGGGAAGGTGGTGTTCGCGGAGGGTTTCGTCGCGCGCGACGGGCCCGTCCGCACGGAGGCGAGGATTTCGACGACCCCGTGCTCCACGATGCGTCCACCGCGGCTGACCCGTGCGCGCGGCGCCGCGCTGAGGCGACCCGCGCATCGAGCGGCGGCATCGCTCGAGCGAGGCGAAGGATTCCAGGGGCGCGGTGCGCTGCGTTGCAGCAGTTTCTGCGCGCGCGCTGCGGTCCCCCTGCTGTGCGACAGAAACAGCCGCGTCTCGTGGCTGCTCCTTGCCCCCCGTGCGGGCGGGGGGTTGGGCAAGTTTCCTCTAGAAATGACAAGCTCCTCAAGCACTTTGGTCCCCCGGAGTCAGCCCCACAATAAAACTGCAAATCTATTATAGGGGGAAGCAGTGTGTTGGGCTGAAATTTGAGGCGGGCAACGAAATGCGAGCGGACCAAAGGCAGCGCGGTGCGAACGAAATCCCCCCGGACCCGACCCTATCGTTGCCGCGCTCGGTGCAGCAAGAACGAAAGTTGCACCACGGACCCTCGTGCGAAGCGAGCTGTGCGAGGCCACGGGGCGCGGGTGCGCGGCGTGTGCGCACTGTGCGATGCGACCGGAATGCGTCGCAGCGGAGATGCGACGACGACCCCGAACGAGCTAAATTCGTCGCCTCGCTCATTGCGGCGCGACCCGCCCCTCGATCGTGCAGCGAGCTCCTCGCTGCGGCCCTGCGAGCGAGCGCCGCGACCCGGTCGCGGCGCCACGAACTGCTGGAAAGGACGGCAGAACGAGCGATTCGCCTCGTCGTGCTCGGCGGAGCACCCGGTGCTGCTGCGAAGCTGACCCGATCCGTATCTCCCGCGGGTCGAGCCCTTGCGGCTCCTTGCGGGGGTACGATTCGGGCGGCGTGCGGCAGCCTCGGGTGCGGCCGTGTCGGCACGTGAGTGGTTTTAGACCCGCTAGCCTCGGCAGGCTCCCTGCTTCCGTGCAGCCAACTGCCGACGCTACGGTCCCGTCAGTAGGTTCCCGGCCTCGCCGGCGACACCCTCGGTTGCCTGTGCATCAAACCCGGTCGCATCTGGGAAACGCCACGTTGCGGATGTTCCGAGCCGTCCCTTCCGCCTCGTGCGGTAACGGGAGGGCACCCGAACTCGTGCCACTCGATGCCCCCGAGTCACAGCCCTACGTCGGCTTGTTTGGACCGGCTGGGCACTCGGTGCGCGCGTGTGTAGGGCCTGCGGATGCGGTGGACGCGGAGGGGCGCGGGGGGACGAAAAAGTCCCCCGGCCCCAGACCCGAACGGTTGCAAATGTGCCCGCTCTCGATGACACGACCGCCGGCCCCGCCGCGGTCCCTCGCCCCGTGCGAGCGGACGGGCGGAGGCGGCGTCGACGAGGACGTGCTACCTGGTTGATCCTGCCAGTAGTCATATGCTTGTCTCAAAGATTAAGCCATGCATGTGTAAGTATGAACAAGTTCAGACTGTGAAACTGCGAATGGCTCATTAAATCAGTTATAGTTTTGTTTGATGGTACGTGCTACTCGGATAAACCGTAGTAATTCTAGAGCTAATACGTGCAACAAACCCCGACTCTCGGAAGGACGCATTTATTAGATAAAAGGTCAACGCGGGCTCCGCCCGTCGTTCTGATGATTCATGATAACTCGACGGATCGCACGGCCTTCGTGCCGGCGACGCATCATTCAAATTTCTGCCCTATCAACTTTCGATGGTAGGATAGTGGCCTACCATGGTGGTGACGGGTGACGGAGAATTAGGGTTCGATTCCGGAGAGGGAGCCTGAGAAACGGCTACCACATCCAAGGAAGGCAGCAGGCGCGCAAATTACCCAATCCTGACACGGGGAGGTAGTGACAATAAATAACAATACCGGGCT
>JAYESA010001552.1:0-2500 GCA_036927795.1 Iris macrosiphon
CCAAGTGTTGGATTGTTCACCCACCAATAGGGAACGTGAGCTGGGTTTAGACCGTCGTGAGACAGGTTAGTTTTACCCTACTGATGACCGCACCGCGATAGTAATTCAACCTAGTACGAGAGGAACCGTTGATTCACACAATTGGTCATCGCGCTTGGTTGAAAAGCCAGTGGCGCGAAGCTACCGTGTGCCGGATTATGACTGAACGCCTCTAAGTCAGAATCCAAGCTAAATAAGCGGCGCCTGCGCCCGCCGTCCGACCACCGACCCGCAGTAGGGGCCTCGCCGCCCCCATGGGCCCATGCCGAAGGATGTCGCCTCCGCGGCGGACGTGCCGCGGGGGAACCCTTGAAGTGAAATTCCAAACGGTCGGCGGGCTGAATCCTTTGCAGACGACTTAAATACGCGACGGGGCATTGTAAGTGGCAGAGTGGCCTTGCTGCCACGATCCACTGAGATCCAGCCCTTTGTCGCACAGATTCGTCCCCCCCCCCCCCCCAATCTCCCAACAAAACGTACCCCCCAGGGTTGGACGTGCGACCGGACCCCGCATCCCAAGGACCCTCGACTTGGGCGCCACGTCGGGGCGACGCACTACCCGCACTTACCTACCGGGCGCTCCCTCACGCCAGACCGACTACTTAGCTGCGGCGCCACGTCCCGAGGGCGGACGCATGGAGCTTGCATCCAAGTCCCGGGGTAGGCCGGTAGACCCCACCTAGAACCGTACCCGGGGCTCTCACACGCCCGCATCCTCCAGTACTACTTGTCCCCGTGGCTATCACACGATACCGCCGCCACCTCCCCGGGGCGCGACCGAAACAAACGATCACCAAACGGATGCCCGCTCACTGATAGGGGTACCGGACAATACTTGTTTCACAAAGGGGCTTACTTTACGGACTACATGAGTCTTTTTGGCGGCAGCTCCCGCGACGCAAGGCGGTGTATGCGCACGGCGACCGGGTCGTCCCGCCCGCACGGGATTGGCCAACCGTGGGTGTATCGGACGCGCGGGGCCGGAGAACCCACGAGTTGCAGCATATTTGGCCGCACGCGAACATATTCCGTGCACGGGGGCAGACAAACTTAGCAAACGCACCAGTTTCTGCGCACGCAAGCAGTTTCTGTGCACGGGCGTGGGGCTGACAGGGTGTACCGGCCGCCCGGGGGCAAGGCACCGAGCAGTTTCTGCGCACGGGGGCAGACCAACTTAGCAAACGCACGGGGGCAGACAAACTGTGCAAACGGAGCAGTTTCTGCGCACGCAAGCAGTTTCTGTGCACGGGGGGCAGACAAACTGTGCAAACGGGGGCAGACAAACTGTGCAAACGGAGCAGTTTCTGCGCACGCAACCAGTTTCTGTGCACGGGGGCAGACAAACTGTGCGAACGGTAGCAAACGCACCAGTTTCTGCGCACGCAAGCAGTTTCTGTGCACGGGCGTGGGGCTGTCGGGGGTGTATCGGCCGCACGGGGCAGAGCAACGCTGCAGTTGCAGCACATTCTGCGCACCCAACAAGTTTATGTGCACGGGGGCGGGGCTGACAGGGTGTATAGGCCGCACGGGGCAGACAAACCGTGCGGTTGGAGCACTTCCTGCGCACGCAAGCAGTTTCTGTGCACGGTCGTGGGGCTGACAGGGTGTAGCGGCCGCCCGGGGGCAAGGCAGCGAGCAGTTTCTGCGCACGGGGGCAGGCAAACTTAGCAAACGCACCAGTTTCTGCGTACGCAAGCAGTTTCTGTGCACGGGGGCAGACAAACTGTGCACGGGGGCAGACAAACTGTGCAAACGGAGCAGTTTCTGCGCACGCAAGCAGTTTCTGTGCACGGGGGCAGACAAACCGTGCACGGGGGCAGACAAACTTAGCAAACGGAGCAGTTTCTGCGCACGGGGGCAGACAAACGTAGCAAACGCACCAGTTTCTGCGCACGCAGGCAGTTTCTGTGCACGGGCGTGGGGCTGTCGGGGTGTATCGGCCGCACGGGGGCAGACAAACCTAGCAAACGCACCAGTTTCTGCGCACGCAAGCAGTTTCTGTGCACGGGGGCAGACAAACGTAGCAAACGGAGCAGTTTCTGCGCACGGGGGCAGACAAACTTAGCAAACGCACCAGTTTCTGCGCACGCAAGCAGTTTCTGTGCACGGGCGTGGGGCTGTCGGGGTGTATCGGCCGCACGGGGCAGACCCACGCTGCAGTTGCAGCACATTCTGCGCACCCAACCAGTTTGTGTGCACGGGGGGCGGGGCTGACAGGGTGTACAGGCCGCACGGGGCAGAGAAACCGTGCGGTTGCAGCACTTCCTGCGCACGCAAGCAGTTTCTGTGCACGGGCGTGGGCCTGACAGGCCGTATCGGCCGACCGGGGGCGAGCAACGTGAGCGGCCCGCGGCAGATTCTGCGCCCCGCGGCAGTTTCTGCGCCCCGCGGCAGATTCTGCCCACGGCGTGGGCCTGACACGCTGTATCGCGCGCACGGTTTCGCGTTGCGGCGCGGCGCA
>JAYESA010001554.1:0-42049 GCA_036927795.1 Iris macrosiphon
GGTGACTTGAAGAACTAGGAAAGCGGCAGCGTCATGCTCAAGGTAGACAACAAGTCCGCCATTTCCCTCAGCAAGAACCCCGTCTTCCATGACCGAAGCAAACATATTAATACAATGTATCATTTCATTCGGGAGTGTGTCGAGAGAGGGAAGGTTGAGGTCGAGTACATCAACACTGAAGAGCAGCTTGCAGACATTCTTACCAAGGCACTCGGGCGAGCCAAGTTCATTGAGATAAGACAGAAGCTTGGCATCATAGAGGTGAATCTCATGCAACAGGCTTAGGGGGTAAATTGTTAGATTTAATCCTGTTGATGAGGTTGAAGCGGTTGCTATTTGGATTTCAACAAATCCCTAGTCTTTAGGAATTCTGTTTGTTCTACTCGGTTAATTTGTTTTGATTTGTTAGTTAGAAAATCGTTAGAGGGTGCTATCTTTTAGAGTTGTAAATGGCTATTTAAAGGCCAAGTTGAGGTTGAACATAACACACAAAAATTATTCATTCCAAGAATAAAATACTCCTCTCATCTTACATCATGCAGGGTCATGCACCTAACTAGTAATCACACGCCTATATCTGTATGTATAAACCTGCTAATTTTGCAAATGCCCCTAATTCAGAGGGAAGCAACAAAAGTAAAGTGTTCAGATAAAAATATAATGAAAAGGATCACCACTCCCCAATCTAAAGACCAACAAAAGATTCCAAGGAAGCAAACTCTTAAACTTTTCCATATATTCCTTAGTAAAGTTGGATTGAGATTAAAGCTGATGGAATAAGCAGTTTGACCTTATCTTTAAGTGAAATATACTATAAGTTGGTAGTGATAACATCTCAGGTAATGTTAGTATGGAGCTTTAACATTAAGAACTAGTATCATCTCTCCACTTGATTCGAGAATATATACTTAAATAGAAGAGCAGACGAGCACTTTCCAAAATATACCACATGTTCAAAACATTTAAGATCGATGTTGGATCATGACACAAAAAATATGTCACATGTGTGGACTTGCCCAATCTTAATGTGCTTACAATGAATTAACCAAAAGCTACAACCAAACTTGCACAATCTTGATGTGCTTACAATGTCAATTGACCGAAAGCAACACGATTATGTTGAAATTAGTTGATTATTTTATTGATTGTCTCATTGGCATTATATAGCTTTACAGTCATTAATACAATGATCTCAATCATTATGACAATAATCTCATAATGGAATATCCTGTGACATATTCTGGCATCCCAAATATGTCCTCAGGATATTCCTATGTGCTTATACTATACTTAAATATGACACCCAACATACCATATCAACACTCTCCCTCAAGATGGGTGAAAGATATTCACTAAGCCCATCTTGGCACATCCTCTAATCATGCTCACTGAGGCGAGTCCCTTGGTTAGTCCATCTGCTACTTGATCCCTGGTTGGAACATGGCCAAGCTCCAGTAATCCACTATCCAACTTCTCTTTGATGAAGAATCTATCAATCTCGATGTGTTTGGTCCTATTATGTTGTACTGGATTGTTGGCAATACTAATAGCTGACTGATTGTCACACCACAGCTTCATCTTGGCTCCTTGATCCAGCTTCAGCTCCACCAGCATATTCTTCAACCATAGCAGCTCTGCAACTCCCAAGGCCATAGCTCTGTACTCTGCTTCAGCTGTCGATCTGGCCACCACAGACTGCTTCTTACTCCTCCAGGAGACCAAGTTACCTCCTACAAATATGCAATATCCCGAGGTAGACCTCCTGTCATCAGCACAACTAGCCCAGTCAGAATCACAGTAGCCCTCGATGCTCACGTGATTGTTCTTCCTGAATATTAGTCCCTTCCCGGGAGCACCTTTCAAGTACCTCAGAATCTGGTACACTGTATCCATATGACCCTTCCGTGGGTCATGCATGTAGCGGCTCACCACACTTACTGCAAAGCAGATATCAGGACGTGTGTGGCTCAAATAGATCAACTTGCCAACCAGTCTCAGGTATCTGTCCCGATCAACTGGTTCTCCAGCCTCAGCATCAATCTTGAACCTCTGATCTATTGGTGTCGCTGCAGGTTTGTACCCCAATATCCCAGTTTCTGTGAGAAGGTCCAGTGCATACTTCTTTTGAGAGAGAACAATCCCCTCTGCTTCTCGAGCAATCTCAATCCCAAGGAAGTACCGAAGAAGGCCGAGATCCTTCACCTCGAATTCCTTGCCAAGCTTTTCTTTGAGTTGGGCGATCTCCTGCTCATCATCTCCTGTGATAATCATATCGTCCACATACACCGCAAGCATGTTGATGTGGCCTCCACTCCGACGGAAGAACACAGTATGATCAGCATTGATCTGCTGATATCCCATCCCTATCATCGCCCTTCTGAATCTGTCAAACCACGCTCGAGGAGAATGCTTCAGTCCATAGAGGGACTTCTTCAACCTGCAGACCTTGCCTACTGTCTGATTGGTGCCAAATCCTGGTGGTATCTCCATGTACACCTCCTCCACTAGATCTCCGTGAAGAAATGCATTCTTCACATCCAGTTGGTGTAGCTTCCATCCACCATTCGCTGCCAGAGAAATCAGAGTCCTGACAGTGCTCATCTTTGCAACTGGTGCAAAGGTCTCGTCATAGTCGATGTCGTACGTCTGACTGTATCCTTTGGCTACTAGTCGAGCTTTGTAGCGCTCAACCTGTCCATCTGGGTTCTGCTTCACGGTAAAGGCCCACTTGCATCCAACTGCTCTCTTCCCCTCTGGCAGTCTCACAAGCTCCCAAGTGTGGTTCTTCTCCAGAGCTCCCAACTCCTCGTGCATTGCCGCTTTCCACTTTGGATCGTTCTTGGCAACCTGCCAATTGTTACGTACATTAATTCTATCCAAAGATGCTATAAATGCTCCATGAGAAGAAGGGATATGATCATAAGAAACAAACTGAGCAATATCCCAACCATATCTGTTTGAAGGATTTTCTGCATTGCTGCGAGTGGTCCTCCATACAAGTAGTGGTGTGGGAGGAGTAGAAATAGGAGGAATGATATTTTGTGAAGGAGGGGGTATCACCTGAAGGGGGGTTGGTGTCTGTGCCTCAGGAGTTGGGACGAACGCAGGTAAGGGACTTGGCACTGGCACTGTCGGTACTGGTCCTGCAGTTTGCTTCTCTCTCCTGCTGTAGGTAAGTAACTCTCCCTGAGCCGTAGGCCTAACACCTTCACCTTCTTGTCCCTTCTTCGTGCCTCCATGCCAAACTTCTAAATCGGTTACCACTAAGTTCTCCATCTCCCCGTCTCGCCTAATACTGGCAGTATTAGGCGTGTTGTGTGAAGTTCCGTTCTGGCGGTAGTACGGCTCATGCTCCCGAAAGTGGACATCCATACTGACAAACTTCTTCTTCTCTACTGGATTCCAGCACACATACCCCTTCTGGGTCGCCGAGTAGCCCACGAAGATGCATTTGACCGATCTAGGGTCAAGTTTCCCAACTGATGGCCTGTTGTCCTTCACAAAACACACACACCCAAACACCTTCAGTAGGAGTATCCCACTATTATTGCCTTGCAATACCTCACATGGAAACTTCCATCCGAGGACCTTCGAGGGCATCCTGATGATGAGTTGAGCTGTTGTCAACACTGCATGCCCCCACAGACTCTGTGGGACATTCATGTCGAACATCATACTTCTTGCGACCTCCAGAAGGTGTTTGTTTTTTCTTTTTGCAACTCTATTTTGTGCTGGTGTGTATGCACAGTTGGTCTGATGCTGTATTCCGTGTGCTAACAGGTATTCTACAAGCGTCCTGTTGGTATACTCCATTCCATTGTCAGATCTCAGTACCTTCACAATTGCTTTGTACTGAGTTTGGACATGCTTATGGAAATCCCGAAAACAAGCAGGTACATTATTCTTATTTTTCATCAAATATAACCAGGTAACACGAGAGGCACACTCAATGAAAGAAACAAAGTACTTATAACCATTCATAGTGTTAGTAGCACATGGACCCCAGACATCAGAATGTACTACCTCAAAAGCAAAAGTGCTCCTATGACCCGTGCCAACATATGAGCTCCTAGTAAGTTTTCCTAACTCGCACGCATCACATACTAATTTCTCTTTATTTGTTTTTGCATAAATCTCTGGATACAACTTACTTAGAGTATCAAAGGAAGAATATCCCATCCTCCGATGATGGAGTATCAAGGTATCCTCAGTCCTTTGCTGCAGTCCTTCCATGCCAGCCTTCTCTGCCATAGATACCAATGCTGAGTCCAGTCCTTCTCGATCTAGGTACCACAGTCCCTCATGCCAAGTGCCAGTCCCAAGTCTTCGTCCTGTCCCTTTCTCCTGGAAGGTCATCTTAGGAATATCAAAAGAAACAATGCATTTAAGTTGGAGGATTATAGAACTAATGGACAAGAGACTGACTGGAAAGGATGGAGCATATAAAATATTGGATAATCTTACTGAACCTGTATAATTAACAGTACCCTTACCGACCACTGGCTGGAAAGTGCCATCAGCTGTCTGAATGCTGTCTACTGATGCTAGGTGAGTGTACGAAGAAAACTCACTAGCATTCCTCGTCATATGCCGAGATGCTCCCGAGTCGATAATCTAGTATGATGATTTAAGGGAAGAGATAGACGCAAGGGTAAGTAATTCGTCAGTACCTTCTGATGGATGGGCATACATGGCAGCGTTGCCCCTAACAAAGAATGAGGTGGACGCCTCCTCTGTTCTACTCCTCATGTCTCCCAGTGCCTGGTCCTCCACAGTAAAGGTGCCATCAGCTTCTCCGTTCCCTTCTGATATCAGGAGGTTCGTCCGATAACCTCCTCGGCCGCCTCGTCTACCCCCTCTACCACGACCACGTCCTCCATTATATCCTCGTCCGCCGAACTATCCTCGTCCACCACCTGAATCTCCCTCTCTAGGTGGTTTGGTACAAGCATACCGATGATGACCCATCTCCCCATAATTGTAGCACTGCCGGTTATGCTGCCAGGGCTCTCCCTTAGATCCTGTGTTTCCTAAGCTGGTGATCGCTAGTGCTGACTTTGCTTCGGGGGGACCACCTGTCCCGGCTTGCAGCCTGATGCGTGTCTCCTCCTAGATCATGGCTGAGATAGCCTCCTCAAGGCTAGGAAACTTTGGTTGGGCTAGAAGTAAGGCCGTCCTCTGTGCGAAAGCTGCAGTCAGCCCTTTGAGGAACTTTATCGTCCTCTCCTGCAGACACACCTGTCTTTCCTTACACTTAGGGTCCCCGCAACTCGTCCGATCTGAGGAGTGATCATAATCCAACCACAGACGCTCCAACCCTGTGGCATACTCCTGCACCGTCTTCTCTCTCTGTACGGTGTCATCAATCTTCCCCTTTATCTGGAAGACCCATAAGTTGTTTCCCACACCATCATAGGTCCTTCTCAACTGCTCCCACACATCTTTCACCATCTCGATACCGTCTACTGTGGCGGCAATAGACTGGACTAAGGAGTTGAGAAGCCAGATGTAGATCACCATATGAGTGGACTTCCACTCATCTCGTCCTGTCGAGCCCTCGTCCGGCTCTGTCGCCTCGCCCGTCAGGAACCCCTTCATGTTTTTTCCTGCGAGGGTTCTTCTCACCCGCCGTGACCAACTCAGATAGGTGGCTGGTCCATCTAATTTCAGATCGATGGAGGGAAGCTTCAACTCCGACGATGTTCGTGTCGTGTTCTCACTAGCCGACATCGTCAACAACTTCATCAACGTCGCCACCTCTGCAGAATCTAGCTTCTTAATGATCTCCTCCATCGATGCGTCGTCTATCCAATCACGTCACGTCCGCTCCATGACTCACGCTCGTCCTCGTCGTCCGCTCCTAGATCCGAACATATCCCCCCTTTTTTTAGATCTAGGCATCCCTATTAGGCGTTGTCTCGTGCTGGTGCGGAGGAGGCGGCAGCACGCATGTCAAAGCCACCGTCGCAGTAGCAGCAGCAGCAGTCGCAGCAGCCGCAGCAGCAGTAGTAGCCGCAGCCGTAGCGGGACGGGACAGCAACAGCGAAGGGCGGCCTGCGAAGGGAGGAGAAGGGAAGAAGGGGGGGGGACGTGGAAGAGTTCGGTGGAGGAGATCTAGGAAATCCTCCTGTGGGTTTGTGGAAGCTTGGTGACGGCTAGGGTTTGTGAAAACTTGGCTCTGATACCATGTTGAAATTAGTTGATTATTTTATTGATTGTCTCATTGACATTATATGGCCTTACAGTCATTAATACAATGATCTCAATCATTATGACAATAATCTCATAATGGAATATCCTGTGACATATTCTGGCATCCCAAATATGTCCTCAGGATATTCCCATGTGCTTATACTATACTTAAATATGACACCAACATACCATATCAAACAAAAATATTAGCTAATTTACAATTGAGTTCTAATACAACAATTAGGAATAACGGTCCACATGACAATTCTCTTCAAGAAAATCCTAACAGGCATAGTTCTTTCTGTATAAATCCTATAGAGGAAACATTTCTTTCTTCGAAGAAATCCTGGCAAATAGTTTCTGAACTAGACTGAAGATTGAAGAAGCAAAATAGAATACCTAATTGCGTCTGTTGTACATGTTAAATATTTGTGGAGATTTTAACTGATCTCAATAGCTTGTTAAGAAAGGCACCCGAAGTTATCTTTCTCTTATCTGTTAAATTCAATTTAAATTCATATAAATAGTTTGAACTGACAACAGATTAAAATCATGGAGGGATGCTTAAGGAATCAAGTGACACATATGTGTATTTGGAAATTAACTGCAGAAAAAGCATTTGAATGGGCTATAAAACATTTTTTAATAAAAATGTACATATTTGTTATGTCAGGCTTGAACAGATCAAGAAAAATATAATTTGATATCTTTTTTACAAAATTGTAAGTTTGGATGTAAATGATTTGACACAGATGCCTCTTAGACCAAATTCACATCCATATTTTGGCTAATTAATCGTGTGAAGTATATTAAACTATAGTGACAGTATATTAGGAAGCCAAAGCTCAAATAAATATCCATTCTTACCTGTGTGAACAAAGTTACATGTAGAATAGCAATCACATCAAACTGGGAACTGGTCATATTAGACCCTTTCTGCAAAGCCTACTTCCGATAAAAACTGTGAACAGTTTTAGCAAATCCCCATTCTCTCTTTATTTTTTGAACATATCCAATTTTAAGCTCTGACTAGAGACTAAAAATGAAGAATTGTCCTGGACTAAATAAGTTACAAACAATAGCACCAATGAGCATCGAGATGCAAGCTGATGTGTAAGATCTTCTGCTAAAGCAGCAAAAATGGTGCATCACCTGAATAGGATATTGCAATGATTTCAAGCCAAAACTCATTTGAAACTACACAAAATAGGATGCAGGGGGGCAGGGGGGTGGGGGGTGGGGGGGGGGGGGGGGGGGGGGGGGGGTGGGGTGGGTTGGCAGGGAAGAAAAGAAAACCAAACCCAGGCATCTTAATGCAAGTTAGGTTTGAGTCCTTAATTTATGTACTGAAAGTTAAAAAAAAATCAAGAGTAGAGAGAACAGGACATAAAAGAAGGATCTAACAACAAATTAACTTAAATTAGTATACAATAATCAAAATGTCCCAATTGGCCACACTTAATAAATGAGATCGATGACACTAAAGAAATGATGTGGTCAAAATTTGAACAAAAAATAAGTGTGACATATTTTCTGTCAATGGTCTCGGGTCATATAGTTTAATCATATCCACATCAACATCCAAATTTCTCTAAAAGTATCATACTTCCAGTTGATTCAAGAATGCTAATATAACTCTCCCAAACACAGACTTAGCCCTTAAGTCAAAAACATAACTCTAGCTAACTAAATATGAATATACTCTCAATATACCCTCCTATATAGCCTTTGGTAGCAGGGACAACAATGTGCTTCCTCCATATAGATTTAGCTAAATTGTACAACAAATGAACAAAAATAATGCCATATAAAATAGCTAAATGTGGAATGTGCAGATAGTGTAGAGGATTGGGTTGGTGAGATATCTGAAAAAAAATTCTCCTCTGACCACTACACTTGAATACCAGCTCAAGTAACTAATAACTAAGAAATCAGGGCAATAATTACCTAGTTGTGGCAGGACATGCTTTCAGACTTTGATAGCTGGCTTGGTATATATACTCAATTTTCCATGATTGCACGAGCTTCAACTATCATCTACATAAAATCCAGGTCACGAAAATATAATGATTCAAATCTTCGTGCAAAAAAATATTTGTGAAAGGATCAATTTCATTAATCTCTAGGCAAAGTAATTTAATGAGAGACATGATAATGAAGACAAGTGGAAAACTATAAAATAGCTAGCATGTGACATGACTAGTGATATCACCAAAGCATAACAAAGATAATATCACCAAAGCTTGACAAGAATAAGTTCAGTAATAGGTATGCTTCATTATGAGATGTGTTGTATTATACCTTAAATTTCTAATTACAAATTATAATCTCTCATTTTATGCCTTAACAAAGGTAACATCGATCACAAGTTATTTTCTTTCTTCGCAACTGCAGGTATTAAAGGCTCAACTTCCAGCCAAAAGTAATGGCTTTACTGATGTGTTATACATTGATCCTGTGAATAAAAAGTACCTGGAGGAGGCCTCTGCTAGCAATATATTTATCGTGAAGGTAATATCTTTTGAGTTATAAATATTTATATGGATTATGGTGTGATCATCTGCAAGTAAGAAATTAAATCAGTTTTACTAAGCTATTACTGACTCTGGTTCAAGTTTTCTTAAATTTACCCTTTATGGACATTCATGCACATTAGAGATTATGTGCAAACAGTTAAAGAAGTGTAATAAAAAATCTAATATTATTTTATCTTATTATAAAAGATGGTGATATTTGATATCCCTCCTCTGTATATGGGTATGTGATATCCAATATCTTGCTCGAGCTCCAACATGACATAGCAAGTTCTGTTTATGCTACAAAATTAAGTACATACAAGAGAAATCAATATGGTTGACTGCTTATGTAACTTCATTGCTATTGGTCCACACCGGACTAAAACTAGTGAAAAGCTCTCCTTAAACTTACATGGGGGCTTTGTTACGTATTTGGACTTATCTTCCAATTCAAAATTATCAAAAGCATTCCATGTGGTCCTTTATTTGATGCGTAAGTTTTTTTAATTTTTATACATACATCTTGACCCTCACTAGCCCTCCATTAGCTGGAGTCTCATGACACAAGGAGTCTACGACAACCTTTAATTTTCTCTAAACAATTAATTTTTGTTTCCTTGTGTATAGGGAAAAGCTATATCAACTCCCATCACAAGGGAAACTATTCTACCTGGGATAACACCTGGAAGCATCATCCCATGTTCTCTCTCTTGTGCCTATATATTCAGCCTCAACTGGAAAAGTTATGATAAGGGCGTTCTCTATAATTTGGTATACGTTTACGACCAGGGACTAGTGTTTCTCTATTAAGGGCTATTTGTAATTGAAATCCAACTCCTGACAATCAAATTATCTTGTTTATTTGGCAAGTTACAAACATTTTTGTTTACCATTAAATACGAAAGTTGGAAATAACTTGATTCAATTGAACAAACTAGAGAAAGTACAAAAAAAGTCCTAGAAGATAATCTAAGTACAAAGTTATTTTCTGGGGGGTGACAATGGAGGGTTAGGAGTGCAGCAACTCTCTTTACTCCGTGGATGATCCGATGTAGAAGCTCTTCTCTCTTGCTTGAGTGTAGATTCGCAGATAGCCAGCCTTTTGGTCTGGTCTCTCTCTGAAAAAGAAAAATTTGACCTTAGAACGTTCAAGTTGCCCCTATTTATAGCCATTATGCTGATGGGCTATGGGTGCCGCATAAGCCCATGTTTGGTGGATACATAAGGCTCCTTCAACAGAATATGGTTGCAACTATTGTCGTAAGCCATGGGCAGATTTTCACGTGGTCTTGGTTGAGATATATTGTTGATGAGATATCGGGGTTGTTATCAACCCGTTATGGGCATGACTTGGTCAGCTGGATACGTAGTCAGCACCAACTGTGCGAAGATCTCTGTTGTTATAACGGAAAGATCTTGTGAGATGGAGGCCGCATAACAACTAGGCCACATGTTGACAAGGCCGCATGGGTCATGTAGCCGCATACGTACTCTCGTTTAGACTTTGGTCGAATGGACACTCTAGCCGCATATTGGCGATACCGCATGGGTCTTGTAGCTGCATACGAGGGAACATGTGGTGTCACGACCCATACCCGGTGTAAGGGTACAAGTCGGAAACAACGCCCAGCCTACGTTGCAGAATCGGCGGTAGAACGCTGTCTAGATAATCTATCTAACAATATAATGAACCACCAAAATGATAATATACTCAATCACAGAACTAAGATGGAAATGAGCACGAATTAAATAAAGAATAGAATAGTCATAATACAACTCATGAGTCTGAAATAATACATCAATGAGTCAGAAGAAATACAAAATAAGCTGGAGACAAATCCAGTACAAAAGAATACTACGAAGCTACAACTCCTGGGTCAACTATCTCAGTTGGGATAAGTCCCTCCTGAGCCAGGGCCTCAGAATCTAAACCCACAACATTCTGGGGTCCATAATAGGTAGGGTACCACTTCTCAGTGTCATCTGAAAAAATATATCCAGTTAGGAAAGGAGCAGAGTACATCTCTAACAGCAGTTCTAATCAATGATAAAAACTATGTAACAGTAAATAGATGTGGATAAACAAGATGCACAATAGATACAAGAGATATATATACAATAAAGAAATACTGGAATAAATACAATAACGAACAATATGCCAATGAAACAAGAATACTAATGACTAAGTGTGTGAGTACTAACTTAACATGTGATCGGCTTGGGCAAGATGCAATGCGGCCTGGCTAATCATACGTGCGGTATATGATCAATACTATTCAGTAATCAGTACTTGATACAATAGGAATATTGATCACATATCTATACTAATACTCCCCACCCCCGACTGGTATAATAGATCCAACCACGGTATGCTATGGCACGAGATTCCCCAAGAAGATAGCTAGTCTTCCCGAGAATCGGTGTCTGTACATGTACAAGATAACTAATGAAACAATACTTGCACCATATACACCATATACCAAGGAATAACATCTCATGATGAGATCCAGATATACCAATCCGTGTAACCATAGTGTCAGAAGAACATGGATATCTACACTAGATACAATGAACATTGAGGATATCATAAATGAGAAACTATCAGAGAATATACTCGCCTGAAGTCCAATGAATAGTCTCACAGATGTCTGACTCGGTGCCTCGAAGACCTAGATATGGAATACAACATCAATACAAGGTTTCGAAAAGAGAATAAGTTAAACTAGTCAACTTCTAGGTCAATAAGTCAATTCTAAGTCAAAAGTCAACTATGGTCAACTCTAAGTCAACTATGGTCAAACCAAGGTCAACTATCTATTTCTAGGTTGCACAATTCTAACACAAAAATCTTGGGTCAAGATACTAAAATCTAAGTCATAAAAAGCCCATCTTAAAATATTAGGATACCGTATCTCCGGATACGTAATTCCCAAGGTAATATCAATCATAATGTCAAACAATTAATTATAGAAGCATAATTTACATATCAAATAGGTACCGTGGTTTTGAACCAACTTGGTATCTCAACAAAAATCACAATCTTGATACCCAAACCCCGTATCTTGAGTATCCCCACTTACCTTGGTCTCCTCAAGGTAATACCCAATACCTTGGTATAATAATTGCCCTCATACATAATATATAACTATATACTAATATATACATATAAGGAATATAGCAATAATAATATATTATCTCAATATTAATACATACATATATATACATATACATATACATATACATATACATATACATATACATATACATATATATATATATATATATATATATATATATAAACAATATATATATAAATCTGCCAAACCGACGCTAAAAACTGTGTTGAAAAATACTGATTTTCAGATACACTACTTTTAGTGACAGTTCTGGCTGTCACTGAAGCTGCCGTCACTATTGTTGTGGGATCCTGTACTGTTGCTGCTGCTTTGGTGACGGTTTGCAACCGTCACCGTTCCACTGTCGCCACTGTTGCTCTTTCTCGCTGCTGCTGCTATTTATTAATGACAGTGGCGGCTGTCATTAAATGTTGCCGCCACTGCTACAACTGCTGCTGCTGAATCCGCTGCTATTAATGATAGTGGCTGTCATTAAACCTGCTGTCGCCAAAAACTATATAATATATATATATATATATATATATATATATATATATATATATATATATATATATATATATATATATAAACTCCTAATAAATATGTATATATATCTATATATATAATTACCAATTAGACTATAAATACGCCCTCTATAATAATATACATATTAGGACATAGCCACATACATAAACATAAATACTTATATATAAATAATCATATAATAACTATAAATAATCTAATTACTTAATTAAACATACACATATATTTATAAAAATATATACATATATTTATATCCCTAATATATATTATAACATATGTATTAATGCATATAGAAGAAAGCTACATATATATATATATATATTTTTTTTCTTAGTACATATATAGTACATAGATCTATGATACAATAAACACTAAAATAAATACACTATATATATATATATATATATATATATATATATATATATATATATACACACACACAATTATAACTCAAGAATTAAAAGCACAATAATTAGATCTACAATAAATACACAACATATAGAGAGTGTCATACCGTATCCCACTAAATCTAGGATACGCATGTGACACGAGTTCACCACACATCCAATTGTATCCCGTAGGACACAAACAAGTCACATATAATATTTATGAACGATATAAAGTGTCAAATATAGATCTACGTGTCCGTGTCAAAATCCGACATGTACAAAGTCCCGTGTTGGAGGAAAAAACCCCCAAATCAACACGTATCACAAATTATTGAGATACGACCTATACGTACCCAATTGTGGACACGACACTAGCCCCAAACACATAAACACATGCCAAATTGATCTCTAGGATCAATTGACACACATAACAAATGTCATTCTCGAAATTCTTCCAAAATTGACACAAAAAGTACCATAACTTTCTCAATAGGCCTCCTATGAATACAAAACCAAATCCTATGGGTAGTATATGCATATGGGTTGATTTTTCATGATTAAATATCAGATTTAGAAGCTATTTTAAGGAAAAAACTGAATTGTACCTATTGGGAGATGGATTTCCAATGAATCCTCCAATTGAGATAAAATTGCTTCCAAATTGTAGATCCTTGCTCCTCTTTGTAGATCCTTGCTTCCTCCTTCTAGATCCTTGCTTCTCAAGTCTCTAATGGTGATTTACGAAGGAATTGGAATGAATTTTGGTAGAAAAATTAAGTGGGAAAGAAGGAGTTTGGTATTAGAAAATTCTAGATCTAGATTTGGAATAAAAAAAAGGAGAGAGAATTCCCCCCTCAACTTATATAGGCCGGCCCCTATTCCTCTCCCTCAAGTAATCATGTAATGTTCATTATACCCCTTGGGGCCTCTCATGAAAAAATAATTAAGGAAGGAAGCTTCTAGTCTAATGATTTAATTAATTTAATCCATCTCCTTAACAATGGGCTTTCTAAATGGGCTAAGTTTAACTAATTAATTTATGTTGGTCCATGGGTCCAAACTAAACTAGTTTGGTCCACTAACACAAGTTCAAATTAAATAACTAACATCTAATAATAATTAAATAATACAACAATTAATTATTTATCAAGCACAAAATTATTTAAATAGAGAAATTACTAAAATACCTTTTCCTATAAAATATGGTAGTGACAAGTCTACCCTCCTTAAAATAATTTCGTCCTCGAAATTCAAAGACGAAAACTACCCCCAGAAAATAATAGAATATAACTAAAGAATCACAACTAACTATGGATGAACATAATAATGAACAAATCATAACTAGGAAATAACATACCTCAAGGCACAAACAAATATGGATAACGCTCTCGCATTTCATCCTTTCTCTCCCAGGTAGACTCCCCTGGAGAGTGATGCCTCCATGCGACGCGCACCAAAGGAATAGTCTGGTTCCTCAACACCTTCTCTCTCCGATCCAGAATCTCAACTGGCTGCTCTGGATAGCTAAGAGTAGGGCCCACCTCTATCTCCGAGTGATCCAATACATGACTAGGATCTGCCACGTATCGTCTCAACTGCGACACGTAAAACACGTTGTGCACTCCCTCCAATGCAGGTGGCAAGTCTAGTCTATAAGCAACTACACCGACCCTCTCTAGAATAGTGAAAGGTCCGAAGAATCGTGGACTAAGCTTTCCGCCTCCACCGAAGCGAATCGTGCCTCGTGTCGGAGAAATCCTCAGAAATACCAAACCATCCTCCTAGAACAAAACACCACCTTAAGAACTTAATCTATAACAAACAACCAAGAACAAACACAAAACAAAAATCTAAACTAAACCTCGAACTCCAAAGCTCTCCGATGGCTATCGGCCCAATGCCGCTGTCTGTCCTGCGCCACTCGAAGTCTGTCTCTGATCAACTGAACCTTCTCTGCTGTATCCACAACCATCTCTGGCCCAAGCAAAACTCTTTCTCCAACATCGTCCCAAGACAAAGGAGTACGATACCTCCGACCGTACAGAGCTTCAAAAGGTGACATCTCTATACTGGCCTGGTAACTGTTGTTGTAAGCAAACTCTACCAAATGAAGATGGTCCTCCCAAGAACCCCCGAAATCTAGTACACAAGTGCGTAACATATCCTTGAGAGTCTGAATAGTCCTCTCCGACTTCCTATCTGTCTGAGGATGATATGCAGTACTGAACTTGAGTTGAGTGCCCAAACTCTCCTGTAAACTCCTCCAGAAATGAGAAGTAAAACGACTATCCCGATCTGAGACTATGCTGACGGGAACTCCATGTATCCTAACGATCTGTCTCACATACATCTCTGCCAGCTTCTCCGTAGACAAACCCACCTTAAAAGGCAGAAAGTGGGCCCACTCGGTCAACCTATCAACGATGACCAAAATCGCGTCTTTCCCTCACGGAGATCGTGGAAGTCCGAACACAAAATCTATAGTAATGTGTTTCCATTTCCACTCTGAAATGGGTAATAGCTGAAGTAAACCTCCTGGCCTATGCCTCTCGGCTTTCACTTGCTGGCACACTAAGCATCTGGATACAAACTGTGCCATTTTTCTCTTCATGCCATAATACCACACACTCTCTCATATATCCCGATACATCTTGTTAGCACCTGGATGCATGGAATACTGAGAGCGATGGCTTCCTGCAACACCTCCTCACGCAGCTCCCCACTAGACACACATAATCTAACTCCATACCTCAAAGATCCATCCTCAACTATAGTGAAATTATCCTCCAATCTTGCTCTCACCTGAGCTCTGATACTCCTTAGAGATATATTCTCATATTGTGCTGCCTTGATCCTGTCCATCAAATCCGAATGTATCTGCAATCCCCATATCTGCATAGCACCACCAGGAACAATCACCTCAATGCCCAAACTCTCCAAGTCCTCCAATAAATATCGATCCTGCGTCAAGAACATAGCTACCGGATACTTGCTCAAAGCATCGGCAACTACATTAGCTTTCTCAGGATGATATTGCAAAGAGATATCAAAATCCTTTATCAGTTCCAACCACTGACGCTGCCTTATGTTCAACTCCTTTTGCGTGAAAACGTACTTCAAGCTTTTGTGGTCTGTGAAGATCTCCACACGCTCTTCGTACAAATAATATTTCCACAACTTCAGAGCGAATATGACAGCTGCCAACTCCAAATCATGGGTAGGATAGTTTTTTTCATGAGGACGCAATTTCCTGGATGCATAGGCAATCACTTTCCCATGCTGCTGAAGAACACAACCGAAATCCTTCTCTGATGCATCACTATAAATAGTGAAACCTCCTGACCCTGATGGCAATGTCAAAATAGGAGCAGACGTCAACCTCTCTTCAACTCCTCAAAAGCAACCTGGAAATCCTCCGTCCAAACAAACTCCACATCCTTCCTTGTGAGTCTGGTCATCGGCTCGGCAATCCTCAAAAAATCTTGCACAAACTTCCTGTAGTAGCCTACCAATCCCAAGAAGCTCCTGATCTCTGCTACCGAACTCGGGGTCTTCCAAGATTCCACTGTTGAAATCTTCTTTGGATCCATTGAAATACCATCACCAGTCACAACATGCCCCAAGAACTCCACCTTGTCCAGGAAAAACTCACACTTGGACAACTTTCCATACAGCTTCTCCTTCCTCAACACATCTAATACAATCCTCAAATGCTCCTCATGCTCCTCCGGTGTCCTCGAGTATATGATTATGTCGTCGATGAACACCACCACGAACTTGTCAAAGTACTGGTGGAATACCTTGTTCATCAAGTTTATAAATACCACTGGTGCATTAGTCAAACCAAACGGCATCACCATAAACTCGTACTGACCATACCGGATCCTAAAAGCAGTCTTCGGTATGTCCTCCGGCTTTACCTTCACTTGATGGTAGCCTGATCTCAAATCTATCTTAGAAAACACCTTCTCACCACTCAACTGATCAAACAGATCATCAATCCATGGCAAATGATACTTATTCTTAATAGTGAGATTATTCAAAGCCATGTAATCAATGCACATGTGCACCGATCCATCATTCTTCGGTACAAATAATATCGGGGCTCCCCATGGTGAAGAACTCGATCTGATAAACCCTTTATCCTGTAATTCGTCCACCTGCTTCTTTAGCTCGGCCAGCTCGCTGTTGTTTACTCTATAGACATGCTGCAAAATTGGTTATGTACCTGGCACCAAGTCTATAGAAAATTTAACATCTCGATCTGGCGGCAATCCTGGCAATTCCTCAGGAAACACATCCAAGAACTCTGCTATCAACGGATGTGGAAACTCCTTGTCTTCCACCATAGCTCCACAAATAATGCCTTCTCCCTGCTCTACAGCTCCTCTAGCAAACTCGAACTCTGGCTCTCCTGGCGGACCAAACAAAACTCTACCTCCTCTACAATCTATGCTAGCATGGTACATACTCAACCAATCCATCCCGAGTACAATATTGTAGCTCTGAAGTGGCATTACAAGTAGACACGCACTCAACTCCCGGCCTCCCAAAGTAACTCTTTGATCCTTGCAAATATCATTAACCAGGATAATGCCTCCCCCGGTCATGATCTTGCAAGTCCTAAGCAAAGACTCAGCTACCAAACCATGCTTCAGAGCAAAAAAAACATATACAAAACTATGGGAAGCACAACTATCAAACCAAGCTAAAGCTGGAATAGTATCAATATGGCACATGATCTAAGACACTCAAGGAAAGGACAAGTTTAGAGATCAAGTATCAATATCAAAGGAGAATAGTTGAATCAAAAGAATTTTCCTAAATGTGATTGAGTATCTCAGCCTATATCCTATCGCAGGCTCATAGTAGTACAACTAAATTGTCGCATTACTACGACATCATATATTTTGTGAAGCTGGACCTGCATGGGCTACTACCAAAAATATGTCAAGACCCGTACCCGGTGTAAGGGTACAAGTCGGAAACAACGCCCAGCCTACGCCACAGAATCGGCGGTATAACGTTGTCTAGATAATCTATCTAACAATATAATGAACCACCAAAATGATAATATACTCAACCACAGAACTAAGATGGAAATAATCACGAATCAGATAAAGAATAGAATAGTCACAATACAACTCATGAGTCTAAAATAATACATCAATGAGTTAGAAGAAATACAGAATAAGCTGGAGACAAATCCAGTATAAAAGAATACTACGAAGCTACAACTCCTGGGTCAACTGTCTCAGTTGGGATAAGTCCCTCCTGAGCCAGGGTCTCAGAATCTAAACCCACAACATCCTGGGGTCCATAATAGGTAGGGTACCACTCCTCAGTGTCATCTGGAAAAATATATCCAGTCAGGAAAGGAGCAGAGTACATCTCTAACAACAGTTCTAATCAATGATAAAAACTATATAACAGTAAATAGATATGGATAAACAAGATGCACAATAGATACAAGAGATATATATACAATAAAAAAATACTGGAATAAATACAATAATAAACAATATGCCAATGAAACAAGATTACTAATGACTAAGTGTGTGAGTACTAGCTTAACATATGATCGACTTGGGCAAGATGCAATACGGCCTGGCTAATCATACGTGCGGTGTATGATCAACACTATTCAGTAATCAGTACTTGATACAATAGGGATATTGATCACATATCTATACTAATACTCTCCACCCCAACTGGTATAATAGATCCAATCACGGTATGCTATGGCACAGGATTCCCCAAGAAGATAGCTAGTCTTTCCGAGAATCGGTGTCTGTACATTTATAAGATAACCAATAAAAACAATACTTGTACCATATACACCATATACCAAGGAATAATATCTCATGACGAGATCCGGATATACCAATCCGTGTAACTATAGTGTCAGAAGAACATGGATATCTACACTAGATACAATGAACATAGAGGATATCATAAATGAGAAACTATCAAAGAATGTACTCGCCTGAAGTCCAATGAATAGTCTCACAGATGTCTGACAAGGTATCTTGAAGACCTAGATATGGAATACAACATCAATACAAGGTTCCGAAAAGAGAATAAGTTAAACTAGTCAACTTCTAGGTCAATAAGTCAATTCTAAGTCAAAAGTCAACTATGGTCAACTCTAAGTCAACTATGGTCAAACCAAGGTCAACTATCTATTTTTAGGTTGCACAATTCTAACACAAAAATCTTGGATCAAGATACTAAAATCTAAGTCATAAAAACCACATCTTAAAATATTAGGATACCGTATCTCTGGATACGTAATTCCCAAGGTAATATCAATCATAATGTCAAATAATTAATTATAGAAGCACAATTTACATATCAAATAGGTACCATGGTTTTGAACCAACTTGGTATCTCAACAAAAATCACAATCTTGATACCCAAATCCCGTATCTTGAGTATCCCCACTTACCTTGGTCTCCTCAAGGTAATACCCAATACCTTGGTATAATAATTACCCTCATACATAATATATAACTATATACTAATATATACATATAAGGAATATAGCAATAATAATATATTATCTCAATATTAATATATATATATATATATATATATATATATAAGTATATAAATAATATATATATAAATCTACCAAACCGTCGCTAAAAACTGTGTTGAAAAACACTGATTTTCAGATACACTGCTTTTAGCGACAGTTCTGGCTGTCACAGAAGCTGCCGTCACTGTTGCTGTGGGATCCTGTACTGTTGCCGCTACTTTGGTGACAGTTTGCAACCGTCACCGTTCCATTGTCGCCACTGCTGCTCTTTCCCGCTGTTGTTGCTGCTTATTAATGACAGTGGCGGCTGTCATTAATTGCTGCCGCCACTGCTACAGCGGCTGCTGCTGAATCCGTTGCTATTAATGACAGTGGCTGTCATTAAACCTGTTGTCACCAAAAACTATATAAAATATATATATATATATATATATATATATATATATATATATATATATATATATATATATATATAAACTCCTAATAAATATGTATATATATCTATATATGTAATTACCAATTAGACTATAAATACGCCCTCTATAATAATATACATATTAGGATATAGCCACATAAACATAAATACATATATATAAATAATTATATAATAACTATAAATAATCTAATTACTTAATTAAACGTACACATATATTTATAAAAATATATACATATATTTATATCCCTAACATATATTATAACATATGTATTAATGAATATAGAAGAAAGCTACATATATATATATATTCTCTTAGTACATATATAGTACATAGATCTATGATACAATAAACACTAAAGTAAATACACTATAATACATATATATATATATATATATATATACACACACACACACACACACACACACAATTATAACTCAAGAATTAAAGGCACAATAATTAGATCTACAATAAATACACAACATATAGAGAGTATCACACCGTATCTCACTAGATCTAGGATACGCATGTGACACGAGTCCACCACACATCCAATTGTATCCCGTAGGACACAAACAAGTCATATATAATATTTATGAACAATATAAAGTGTCAAATATAGATCTACGTGTCCGTGTCAAAATTTGACATGTACAAAGTCCCGTGTTGGAGGAAAAAATCCCCAAATTAACACGTATCACCAAATTATTGAGATACGACCTACACGTTCCCAATTGTGGACACGACACTAGCCCAAACACATAAACACATCCAAATTGATCTATAGGATCAATTGACACACACAACAAATATCATTCTCGGAATTCTTCCAAAATTGACACAAAAAGTACCATAACTTTCTCAATAGGCCTCCTATGAACACAAAACCAAATCCTATGGGTAGTATATGCATATGTATTAATTTTTCATGATTAAATCTCAGATTTAGAAGCTATTTTAAGGGAAAAAACTGAATTGTACCTATTGGGAGATGGATTCCCAATGAAACCTCCAATTGAGATAACATTGCTTCCAAATTGTAGATCCTTGCTCCTCTTTGTAGATCCTTGCTTCCTCCTTCTAGATCCTTGCTTCTCAAGTCTCTAATGGTGATTTACGAAGGAATTGGAATGAATTTTGGTAGAAAAATTAAGTGGGAAAGAAGGAGTTTGGTATTAGAAAATTCTAGATCTAGATTTGGAAAAAAAAAAAGGAGAGAGAATTCCCCCCTCAACTTATATAGGCTGGCCCCTATTCCTCTCCCTCAAGTAATCATGTAATATCCATTATACCCCTTGGGTTTAAATAGGAAAATTACTAAAATACCCTTTCCTAGAAAATGTGGTAGTGACACGTGGCATGGCACTTTTGTTGAAGCAATTAATGTGCTGATGTGACATATTATCTTCTTCTGAGGCGTCATCTTCACGAGTCTTAAAGTGTCTCAGAGTGATGATTGTTCTGTTCGAGCCTCTAACAGGCATCAAAATCAGTATCAGGGGGTCCTTATGCGGCTTTCCTATTATGTGGTCGTTCAGGCCGCATATAGTATACTATGCGGCTTCTCTACGACTTGGTTGATTAGGCCGCATGTGGCTTCTCAACAACTTGTTTGTTCAGGCCACCTGAAGGCTATTATGTGGCTTTCGTTTGGCTGTATCTATCATATTTTATGCGATATGAGCCTATTCGGCCTGTAGTATTTTTATGCTTCTACAAGACCTCCTTCAAAGTTTCCAAAATGATAAGTTTGGAATACTTTGAATGAGAAGCATGATCGATCACTCTTGGTCACATAGTAACGATGTGCCTCATATATGTGTTGCCACATAGCATGTGCTGCCAGGATGTCAAGTCATGAATGAGGAGATTTGGTTTGATCTTCGAGAAGATCTCTCTTGGGATTCTACACCGTCTGGGGATAAAGTATCCCAATAGCCGAGGAGTCGCCATCATATATGGTTTGTCACAAGGATCGAGACAACTCGAGATCTGAATATCCGTTGCCTCATCTTCAGTCATATGCTGCTGCCTATATATATGGGCGCATAGGAGAGATAATATCCTTCTTTCCTTCTCTCATCTTCTTTTTCCTCTTTTTTTACTGCTTTTCTATTATGGCACCCAAAGTTGTTCCCTTAGCCACCACCGCCGCCAAGGGAAAGGGTAAGGCCAAGGCCAATGCCAGCAAGGGGAAGGGCCACGCCACTGCAGTAGACTCTCTGCCGTTCCCCGCCGACGTTCAGCGGCCTGTCAAGGGTAGATTGTCGGGGAAGATGAAGTGAAGTTCTGAACATAGAGGCACTTTTGCACAGTTTGACGCATGGATTCATCTATGAGCCAACTTCTTACTCTCGCATGGGTAGCTCGGCCCCATGGGAACTCAGCCGCATGACTACCTTTGTCGCATAACTGACCAAGCCGCATGACCCCTCATGCCATATGGTTTATTCGGCCGCATGGGTGACTATGCCGTATGATTGACTATGCCGCATGTATACTGCAGCCGTATGGTCTTCTCGACAGCATGTGTACCTAGGCCGCATATGATGATTTTGATGATCTATCCGTGTTCTTTTATTTGATTTACAATGATATTGCCCACTACACCCTCTGGCGAGTTGGTCCTTGGGCAGAACGTGCTACCTTTAAACATGAATCTAAGGGACCTGGTTGCGACTATTTGGAATCAGATTGATAACGATCTTCCGCTTGGGCGACAACATAAGATTGGCGAGCAGAGTCCTTCCTTCCTGTTGAGCCAGATAAATGCAGGGGAGATCCCTGTCGTGGATGGCAGCGACACTTTTAAGAAGTTGTACTTCTTGTTTGGTGATGCATTGGAGTCTTCTCATTCTAGCATGGGTGAGACCAGAGAGAACTAGTATATTCTGCGAGACAGAGATGCTATTTTCCTCTTTGAATGTCACCTCTCTTTATCAGACTTGAAGGTGATGATGGGTCAACGGCGGATGGACTAGAACCTGACCCCTAAACCACAATGAGCGCTCATCGGCAATATCCAGTGTGGTGCCAAAAAGAACAAGGGGGAGTTTTATAGCACGAAGGAGTCACCATCGTACTCCTTGCTGGGACTGAAGCCTGGACCTGTTGGAAGTGAACTGGGATAAAATCTCAGCATATACGCGGTGGACACCTTCCTTTATCGGATCGCCAAAAAGGTAACTTACCCCCCGGGGTAGCTGCGGACTCTTAGTTGGGCTCATTATAACATTTTCTAGTATTGTTTGACCCAGTGGATTCTGAAGAAGTTCTACCGGGAGATCAGGGTTGCAGACTTAATTTTTGTTGTGAGGGACACTTGCTACAGTTTGGAGATGAACCGTCCCCTATTTGTTATCCTGATGGAGCTGTAGAATCTTTGTACGGGAACCTTTTTTACACCTAGTGGCGAGATAGGCCTGGCTTTGCATGAGATATATGCCGTCTCAAAGCTTTCTTGGGGTAACGAGCCCTACGAAGAGTATAGCCTGAGCAATAAAAAACTCGGAGAGTTAAAAGCCGAGAACCCTGAGATCCTGGCGGTGTACCAGGAACTGCTATGCCACCACGACATTTGCTAGAGATCTTCGAAGAAGAGGAAGAAATCTACAGAGGGGTCTTCTCTCCACATCATAACTTGGACTCGCTACCTCTTCCCGAAGCAGAAGGAGTCCAATAAGGCTCATGTTCGGGCCCCACGGTCAAGTAGGAAGTAGGTGATTTTATCCGGGAGCAGAGGGAACTAGCCCCCGAGGGTGAGGAAGATGGAGGTTCCTTGGAGGAGGAGGACGAACCCGTTGATGAGTCGAGAGGCCTCGAGGCAGAGATCGGTTACTTTTATATGGATACCCACAAGTTGTCTTCAAAGGCCGTGTTGGCGGGATATCTGATGCTCTGGTTATGCAATTTCATAGTCCCGGGCGAGTCTGGCACTACAGAGCGGATCAGCCGTACCCTTATTTTATCGGCTATGAAGTTGGCCTTCGGCTATAGGCTGGCCCTCCTACCTGCCATGGTGTGCTGTATCCATCGTGACCTCCGTATATTTCCTTCAAAGTTTAAAGATCACCCTGGTAGAGGTTATTTCAACCGAATTGAGCTTTCCTACCATTACTTGATATGGTGGCTTCTCTTGCATCATGGGTCTTTGATGAGCCCTGGGACTGACAAAGATATGGTGGCTGCTGATGCCCTGATCCGTAAGTATCGCCTAATGAAGTGGATATGCAATATCGTCCCTACTGGTAGGAGGGAGATCTCCTTCATGAATGACTGGACCTTCTTTACGTCCGAGCCAGAGTTTACCGAGGATGAACGAAACTTCGTTCACTATGATGACAGGCCTCGAAGTCTGTTTGGCAGGCTCTTTCGCGGTTTGCCCGTCAATTTGGTTATGCTCGGCTCTTATTGGGCTACCCGAGTGCTTCCCTCAGATACAATGGCAGCCTGCTTGATGGAGCTAGGGCCTGGAGTTACTATAATGCATCCGGCACCAAAGTTCAGTTCCAATTGCCAATAGTCGGGGTCGTTCCAAGAATACTGTATACGGTGGCTAAGTATTATTGTATGGCCAATGCCCCACTTCCTAACTTAACCCGGATAGGAGTTATATCGAGGTCACCATGCTGATGCCTCCCGAGGCAAAGGGCCATAGAATGCCCAAGAAGGGTAAGGGAGTTTTTAGGCCCCTGCTTGTGGAGTTGGCACATCAACCGGTAAAGGGGAGATGACGTCTCTATCTGATGATCCTCCGGTTGTGAAGCACAAACTGAAGGCTGGGGCCCAACATGCTTGCTACTCCAAGAAGGCAAGAACCGATATAGTCCCAGAGACGGGACCAGCGACGAAGACTAAGCTCCTTGTGAAGGAGACCGCAAGCGGAGAGGTAAGACTCCTTGTACTAATGGTTCCTGAAGCAGGACCATATTTAGATGCTATGGCGATATCTGTAAATCCTCTTAGTTTGATTCTTTCTGGTCCTCTTTATAACTATCTCTCTTCTGGTCTATTTGGACATTTGCAAACATAGGAGAAAAGGGGTCGTCCCCGACGGGCAACCGCTTTGGTAGTTTTCTACGCCGAACCGGAGAAGAAATCTCCCATGGAGTTTGGCATAGGCGTCTCAGAACCAGCACCTGAGGCTTTGGGGGCTCGGGACTTGGATGCGGTTTTAGTGGAGCAGCCTTATGCCCCTTTGGATCACATATCAGTGGATGACATAGAAGCCATAGGGATGGCTATAACATCGCTAGACGAGTCACAAACTACATTACCTTCATCTGGTACGTCATTTTATAACTTGACAGAAGATCAAATTTTCTAGCTTTAACTCTCAATTTTTAAGTAAAGCTGATTACTGGTTGCTCTAGTTTCGCATATCCTATCTTTCCCTTACAGACAGTGGATGCGACCTTCGAGAAAGATGTCAAAGAAGAACAAGGTGGTGGGCTTGTTCGGAGGAGGTCTGGATCTCTCCCCTGCACTTTTGGAGGCGGAGGACACCTTGCGCGGTCTGTCCAGAACCCCTTATACATTGTAGGTTCTTCTAGTGTGGCAATCGTTCCTCTAGTTGTTGCTGCTGGGGACTCCGTAACTGAAGCTTCTCTGGATAGTGGGGTGGTGAACCATCATGATGAGGTTGTTCCCCCTCTTGAGGTTTCTGTGTCACCATCCGAAGCTATAGCGACACGGTCTAGGGATGGAGCAGTGGAGGGAGCCGATAGGGTGAGGCACCCCGCTACTTCTATTCCCAGTCTTGGTAATACTCCAGCATCTGCGGCTCAGCTACCGGGCATCCAGGCTCTCCGGACGTCCATAAAAGATTAGCTCGTAGATAGGACCACTGGTTGCTCCTCTACAGTTGTTTTGCCTTCGATGTTTTTTAGCACCGTTGTGCCGCCTGCTTCGCCTATGGCCTCTTCTTAAATCCCGCCGCCCTTGAATTCGGCAACATTGGTAGAGATTGACGAGACCGTCAAACTTTCTATCCGGAGCTTCCATATGTTTTGAAGAAAGGGATCTGGGGTATTTTGGAGTGCAATAAATCTTTTGCCTAGGAAAGGCACTTTATTGAGGGCCAGGTCCATTCTCTGAGGTGTATCCCTAGCTTTGAGCAGATGGCCAACTTTTTGGGCTATAAACTTCAGGAGGTAGAAGAATGCCTAACAGAGCTGCAGCAGTATCAACTGGGGGACATGGGAATACTGATCTCCCATGAATATAACGAGTTCTCAAAGTAGTTGGAGACGAAGGAGGCCTTCTTTGCTTCATCTATGGAGTGCCTGCAGTGTGATCTTTAAATTTTGTTGGAGAGGCATGACTGGCTGGGGGATCTCAGAGATGAGTACCTTTCTCGGCAAAAGGACATGACCGAGCAGATTAGACGGCTCCAGATTAAGCTTGATGCAACGAGAAATAGGCTGCGGGAGGCCCAACAGGAAGAGGAGGCCATCAGTACTGAGGTGAGCCAAACATCACATAACGTAGTTGGTGTTGAGGTTCCTGGTGCAGCAGCTAGAGGACAAACATGAGTCCTACGCTTGCTACGAGGATCCGGAGGTTATGGCCCAAGAAGTTGAGTGCCGGGCTTGGAGGTGCCTGGATAGCCATATTGCTCCTCTCCATGAGCGGATAGCAGAGTTATGCTCTGACTCATAGCACCTATAGTTTTTTTTTTGCTTTTTTGTACCTTTATTTTACCCTCAGGCTTGGGATCTTAGTAATCCCCTAAAATATAGTTTTGCTTTTAATCTCTCTTTTCGGAGAAAAATAAAAGTATCTTATCTGCTTTGCTATTCATTTATGTTATCTTTGGATATCGTACTAGAGATAATATGAATGTAGTACAATACCGTAGCTTTTTAAGGATATCCCCTGGGGAATCTCCGAAGGACTTATTACTTCTTGCGTACTAGGGTGCAAGTAATAAGTTCGAAATAGGCTTTGCCATTTTGGTCGTGACAAGTTTAGTAGACTTAACACCATTGACGCACTTAAATTTAAGAGCAGGTCATAAGTTGAGATGACGACTGTTGATAGTCGTAGGGAGAGGTTTGCTCGGAGGTCACTTGGATATTGCAGACTCTCGGGAGAGGATGTGAGGATGATAGCCCAGAGGTGACGTAGACGTGAGCTGATCAATAGCCATACCGAGAGGTTAGGTCTGATCTTGGTATTTTTGTGAAAAGAGAAAAAAGCGTGCCAAAAGTAGTAGGGATGTTGGTATTTTCTTCCATTGAGGATATTCCACTGGGAGATTTTTGGGGGATTTATTATTTGTTGTGCAGTTTTAGTGCAAATAATAAATTCAAAAATAATCTCTATCAGAGGTAATATGGACGTGATAGGTTTTGTGGGTAGTAAGGACATCCCATTGGGGGATGTTTAGTGGACCTATTACCCTTTTGCACACTTATGGTATAAGTAATAGATTCGAAACAAACCCCATCAGAGGTAATATGGACGTGATAGATTTTATGGACCCGTTACTTTTTGCGCATGTTAGTAGAAGTAATAGGTTTGAGACAAGCCCTGCCAGAGGTAAAATGGACGTGACAGTTTTTATGGACTTAACACCACTAGTGTACCTTGGTGAGTATGGGTGATAAGTGGGGATGACAACCGACATCAGAGGTAATATGGATGTGATGATCGATAGCCAAAACTCGGACGGTTTGCTCAGAGATAATATGGATATGGCAAACTCAGCCAGGAAAAAGTGTTCACTACGGGAGTGTGCGAGTGGACCTGAGGATTGCTCCGCTAGGGAGATTGATAGGATGATAGCTCAGAGGTAATATGGACAGGCTAGCGTCAAACAAGATTAGTTTTTGAGTGGTCACTACGGGAGTGTGCGAGTGGACCTGAGGACTTCTCCGCTGGGGAGACTTTGTGGACTCATCATCCATTGCGTATCCAGGAATCCATGATACAAATGATTACGAGAATTTGTAAAAATGAGGAAAAATATTGAACATAGGCACTTATTAGGGATAAAGATCCCAGTGTGTAGAGATGTATGTCTGGGTTATCCTGCTGGGGATGAGAGAAGTACAAGTCTAGTTTAGACGTAGTACTTTTTTTGGAACTTGCCGTTGATAGGCATCATGAGCAAGTCGCCGTAGGGTTTCACTAGCTGGTATGTTCCATTGGAAAATACTGTTTCCACAATAAATGAGCCTTCCCATTTAGGTTGGAAGTTGTCGGCCGTCTTATGAGTCATGGCACGTATAAGCATCACTATATCCTAGCCCTCTACGAGTGCTGTTGTAATAACTGTCGGATTGTAAAGTAGTATGCCGTCCTTTGCCAAAGTTCAGACCTTCAGCTTTTTGGCGGTCATATCCCATCTTTGACATAAGACGGAGTGATTGTTGGCTGTAATGATGGAACTGAGGCATCTCATCATTTGTTGTATTGAATAATGTCGATGACTTAGCCTACGCCGAATAAGGAGCTCTGTTCATAGGAACGCTGCCACATATACACGAGGGAGTTGGCTGAGTTATGCGCGTAGGATCACAGACGCGTGCACATGATTGTCTACCACGTCGAGGAGCACCACTTGCTGCACATTTTTGTATATTGCGTAGGGGAACACTGCTTGTTGCCCATAAGGATTTGTTACGTCGAAAGGTACTATCATGTGCACATGAAGTATGATACGTCCTTGCACTGAAGACTTGCTCCAATGTGTACAATGGAACACTGTCTATCATGTGCCATTGTTGATGAGTCATGCGAGACTTAGCTTTTGTGCACAGGGAGACTTGTTGAGCTAAGTTGAGCATCTGAAGTCTGTAATTTGTGTTTTCTAAGAAAGAAAATCATGCAGCCTGGTCTACATTGCTTTTCCTTTGACCTGGTCATTGAGGGTGCTATTTCCTGTGCCAAATTTTGAGAAATGACCTTACCGCTTGGAGTTTTAAGTAATACCAAGCCTGCTACTCGGTTGCGAGCCGACGGGAGGTTGACGACCTCCCTTGTTGCCTGATCTTTTGCCATTGGGAAGTCGCCTAATTGGAGGGATACTATGTTCGCAATGACTGTCTTATCCTTGAAGTCGAGGGTGAGCTCATTGGTATCGATCAATTGCTGGATACATCTCTTCAACACTGAGTAGTCTCCGGTTGGATGATAAATGTATTAATAAAAGAGGCAATATACTACAAGAAAAAGTCAAATAGTGACATTAAAAAATATTGCTAAATGCCAAAAAAATGTCGCTAATCACTTTTAGCGACGTAATTAGCGACATTTTAAAGAAGTCGGAACTCAGCTAGTCGCTGAAATGAAAAACGTCGCTATACCGATATTTTTTAGCGACGTTAGTACGTCGCTAAATAAGCGACGTTTAGCGACGCAATGTCGCTGATTAGCGACGTGCTCATCAGTTGCTTAACGTCGCTAATTAGCGACTTACTTAGCAACGTTACAGTGACATCTTTAATGACCTGGCAAAACTGTCATGTCAGCAATTTATGACGTACAACGACATTTTTAATGACATTTTTAGCGATGTCATTAGGACGTGTAGCAACATCACTAAACGTCGCTAAAAATGTCGCTAATTTTACAGTGAAAAAATAAAAAGAATGAATACTGAATTATTTCCAAACTATTATTCCTACTGTTTATTAATTCACAATCTGTACAAATAAACTCGGAGCAATCCTCCATTGAATTTCTGGGTTTGCCGACCCCCTTGGGTTGAACACTCAACACCGATAAATTAACATATATTTAATATGAATAATATAATAAAATTTGAAAAAAGAAAACATCCAGCAAATATCATTGTAAAGAATACAGCAAATATTTATCCATACGGCAAATATATATCCATACAATGAGTCTCATCCTAAATAATACAAACAATACAAATATCTAGAAACTATACTACTGCGGATCTGCAGGAGGATGACCACCGACGCGCATGAAGGATAAGAATAGCTCATACTTCTCCCGTGAAATTGATACCGATGTCGATGGAGAAGGCAGTAACGTCAGTGGAGTCTGTGTCGATGTAGGCGCACCAGGAGGACGTATCCACTCCAAGTCTGTGAGTCACTGGTTGTAAGAATCCATGGTAGATAACAGTCTCATACTACTATAAACCATTGAATCTTCCATCATCGTCAGCCTCTCACCCATGGATAGCTGTGATGCCTGCAGCTCGGTGATGTTGCGGTCTGTCGAGGCTCTAAGATTATTTGTCAAATCTCGGAGCTCCGTGATGCTGCGGTCGAGTATATCGAATCGTGCAATAAGTGTCGGATTGTCCGCCTGCGGCTAGGACCGGGGCTGCTCCTCCATCCTTCGCAGCAACTCGTCACGGAGAGACGCAATCTGACGGTCAACGGCCTCTTGGACTCTGGTCGACGACTGCGAGGGCTGTGTGGAATGTGCAATTGTCGGGGAGGCCCTAGAAGACTGCGTCGCAACCAGGGCACCATAGGATCCCGTACCGTAGTACGTACCCCACTGGAGACCACCAGCTGCGGTCACCTACAGGTCGTCCGTCGACGGAGCTGGAGCGGGCTGCGAGGAAGTACCAGCCTCTCTAGCTGTAGGTGCACTAGCGGTCGCCCGCTCACGCAGCCTAAGATACTCGGCCTAGAAAGGTTTGGAAACTCGATAATTGCCTAAGTTATATTAAAATTAACACAAAGTAAAGTAATACATACATAGGTCTGCGAGGCCCTCTCATCAATGAGATTTTCGTCCTTGCGATGGGTGGTCAAGAAGACGGTCACCATGTTTGCATCCTCACCCCTCTGTACCTGTTAAAAATATATTATTTAGTACTAAACTTAAATATTTTTCCTAGAACCATTTTATCGTACTTACATTAAAATAATATATCTTAAATAAAAAATATACCAGACGACGGAAATGTTCCGTCATCGAAAATCGAGGCACCACACCACTTGGCAGCATTCCGCCTAGCCGCCTTGGCCTTCTCAGACCTTTTCTTGTAGCTCAGATCGTCGAATCTAGCCCTCATCGCAGTCCACTGCTCAGGCATGATCTAACCTTGGATCGGTTTTCCAGCACGATCACGAGCCTTCTGGTCATCCAGAGCATCTCGGATAAGCTTGGCGGCAACGGTAGGAAACAGCTGCTCGATCAACTCGGCCCGGTGCGAAGGATAGAAATACGTTTGCTACAATAAATAATTTAGTAAGTGAGCATCACAGATAAGTTATATAATATGCATAAATTAGAGGATTTATTTAATATACTTTTACTTGGAAGTGCGCAAACCAAAATGCCTTCCTCTCTTCAGGAGCTTCAGAGTAGTTGATCCAAGGGCCACCGTAGTTGTTCCTCAGAAATAGGCCCAGGCGTCTCTGAACCGACGATGGACAATATCTATACAGAGATAATTAGTTTTATCAAAAAAGTTAATATATGATAAATAAAGAAATATACGATATATATGATGCTAAACCATCTAATTGACTTACTTTATACCGTCGGCCCAAATCTCTGTCCTCGTCTCCTCCGGAGGTGCCCATAGAGGATCTTACTGATGCTGGGACAACGTGGGCACGACCTCCTCGACATGCTCAACTGTCTCCATGGTTCCATCAGCAGGAGGAACGCTGGACGAGGGAGTACTATCACGCCTGGAACTACTCGTCCCAACAGTCGGAGATGTGAGTGATCGATATACTGGAGTACTGGGCGACGATGATCCGGAACCAACAGTAGGCAGTACCGGAGGAGCACTCTGTCTACCTCGGGAACTGCCGAATCCTCCGCGTCATCCTGTCATACCTGATAACAATATATGATGAATATAGAAAAACATAAATATATAGTATATTCTACAGTCAAAATATAGTTACATTCTATGGCCAAAATATTTTATTTTCAATCATCTTCAGAAAATTGATCTTGTTCGCCTTCCTCGTCCTCCTCTCCCTCTTCCTCCTTCTCGTCTTCACTTTTATTTACTTCGTCTTCGTCTTCGTCTTTCTCTTCGGATAATTCTACATCTTCTACATTATTACTCGTGTAATGAGTAACTTTCGTTGAGTCCACATTTACAATATTTGTTAAGAGGTAGATCGTCCTCCTGATAAGCTATTTCGTCAATGTCAAAGGTATTTCTAGCTTTAGTCTTGCATACTGCCCACCAATCCAACCTCACTGTCCCCCGTCTAGGATAAGTTGTAAAGTACACGAGCTGAGCCTGACTTGATAAGACAAATGGTTCATAGCCTTGATATCTACGCTTGTAGTTTATATCGACAAGGTCATGCTTGTCAATTTTCCAACCTTGATCTTGAATCGGATCGAACCGTTAACACTTGAATAGCACGATATTAGCAGGTTCTGTGCCATAATTATATGTCAACTCCACAATCTCTCGTAAGATGCCAAAAAAATTATTGCCTGGATCGACGTCTTTATAGTTCAAAGATTTGATACACAAACAACTATTTTTCGTGGAATCAAGATCCAGAAGGCTGTCTCTGATAGGACTATTTGTTGACTTGAACCTGAACCCATTCATACAGAAACTTGGCCATATTTTAACGGCAGTAATTGGTCCCTTGGCTAGAGTTCTAATAGATTCAGTCTCGGGTGTTATTAGACCATCGACCTAAATACCAAAATAGCGATAGTAAGTTATTTGTTTTGCAAGTGCAGAATTAAAAAGTAATTACCAAGCATCTTATATATACGCTCAACCAAAAAGGAAAATGGCATCTCATTTCTTGTTCTACTTCTTCGTCTATTATGTAGGGTCTAACCGACCTTAACTCATCATTATATGTGCTGAAAAACAATAAAGCAACTGCTGATTAGTAGCATAATAGTAGCTTATACTATTACATTGAGATAATATAAACGTGGACGTATTAATTACTTACCCCTCTAGCTTCTCCACTTCATCCTCATCGTAATTGTAAACTCCCTCGACCAGATTTTAGTATTTTAAAATTATTTTTAGCTAATTAGAATTATTGCAACTTTTTAAATTTATTTTTCTTACATATCCTATTGTTTGTGCACCTGTCCATCAGCTAATTAATTAGGGCATTACACTGACTATTATCCCCAAACAAAGTTCACATACCTGCCCTAGACATGTTAGCCTATTTTCCTGATTTTTGTGCAACACCCAGATGCTTTATTTTGAGCCTCGTTTGAGATGCACAAATATCGTTACAAAAGTCCGTATTTAATTTCTATTTTATTTCTTGCTCTTTACCCATCTCTGTACCCCTAGAGATTTGAGGACCAACATGCACCTATTTGGCCCAAACAAAAATACGTAAATATTGTACTTTGAATATACTACAATTAGTATATTGACACCATAGAAAAATTATGGCCCTACCTGCCTCTAAATAATTAGAGAACACCGTGCGCAGTATTTATTAAATAATAAATACGGTGACCCGTATCACCTAAAGAACAAGGCCCTGCCTCTGCCCAGGCTCACCCCCACCCCCCAGGACCCTCCCACAGCTTTTTCCTCTTAATTCTGAGCATTTTAGTATTTTCTGGAAACAGGGTAGTTTAGCAGACAAATTGCGTAATTATGCAAAATACCAATTTTAGGACCTATCTGTAATTTATGGAATTACAGGTTTTTTTTTGTAAATTACAGTGCGAGGTGGCACTTTCCTATTGGCCGATGAACGTGGACCGTACACATGGCATGGGGCCCAACCCAAAATATCAGGAAAAAATATCAAAAGATATTTTATATTAAAATTACCTAAATACCCTTAACTATTTATCCTATTTACAAACCTACCCCCCAACCCTAATTCCTATATATACTCCCCCCCCCTTCACACGAACTCCCCATCCCTCCACCCTCAGCCACCCCCGTCCCCGTCCCCGACCCCTAGCCCTCAGCCTCGCCACCCCCTGGCCTCCTCTCTGGCCAACGGACCACCACCCTAGCCTCCGCCACCGCCGCCAGCCTCGGCCACACCACCATCACAAACAACAGCAGCATCACCACCCCACCACCCGACGCCCTCAACCGCCACCACCCGCCGCCGTAGTCCACCGCCACCACCCCCATCTGCTTCGCCACCCTCCACTCTACCAAACCACCCTGCCCCACCGCCCCACGATGCCCCCAGCCGCCGCCAGACTCCCCGCAGTTCCTCCCCGACCACACGACCACCCGCCTACCCGACCAACCCGACCGCCTCCAGCTCCCCCTCCGACCATCGTGGACCTCCGCCACCCCCCCGAACCCTTCGTCGACCTCTCCTCCTCCGCCCTGACACCCTGCACTACCCCCTCCGCTGCCGCCTCAGTTACCGGAGCTGCTGCAGCTGCCACTGCTACTGCTGTTGCTAACTGCTACAGCTGCTGTGCTGCAGCCAGCCGCCGCCGTAGCTTCGCCGGAGCTCCGCCGGACCTCCACCAGCGACGACGCGGGCCCCCCCTGACGTGTCAGGTATACCCCCTTCTACATACGTATATACGTATGTATATATATGTATGTATATACTTATATATATGTATTTATATGTATATATATATATTTATATGTATATATATTGTATATTATATATATTTTATATTAATATGTATATATATATATAGTATATATATAATATATTATTATATACTTAAATACAGTATATATACATTATAATATATATTAATATATGTATATTTTTTTATTTATATATATATATATATATATATATATATATATATATATATACAAGTATATTTATATATATGTTTAAATATAGTATTCTATATATAATTATATAAATATTTATGTATCATTATTATATTATATGTATATATTATATATACATATATATATAATATCTATAAATATGTATATATATATATATATATATGTATTCTTTTTGTTTTTCTTTTGTGTAGATATATATATATATATATATATATATATATATATATATATATATATATATATATATATATATATATATATATATATATATTTATGTATATCATTATACATATATAATTATATATATATCATATAATTATATGGTAATTATATATATATATATATATATATATATATATGTAGTATGCACTATTATATGTCATTATATATATGCATTTTATTTTATGTATATACATAAATATATATATATATATATATGTATATATTCTTATGCATTTTCTTTTCTTATTATTTTATATATATATATATATATATATATATATATATATATATATATATATATATATATATATATATATATATATATATATATATATGAATATATATATATATATATATATGTATTATCTATATATAATGTATTATATATATATATATATATATTTTATATTATATATAATATTGGATATACAGTATATATATATGTATTTCAATTCCTGCATTTTTCTTTCTTTTATATATATATGTATATATGAATATATATATATATATCTATATATATATATATATATCTATCTATATATTATTATATATATATATATATTAATATCCATAAATATGTATGTATATATATATTTAAATTCCTGCATTTTTTCTTTCTTTTATATATATATATATATATATATATATATATATATTTAAATTCCTGCATTTTTTCTTTCTTTTATATATATATATATATATATATATATATATATATATATATATATGTAAATATATGTATCTATCTATATATATATATATATATATATATATATATATATATATATATATATATGTTATTATTATCTATCTATATATATATTTATATATACTACTAGTATATATATAAATACTAGGTATGTTATATTCTGCATTTTCTTTTTATATATGTAAATATATATATATATATATCTAAATATATGTATTTATATATAATATATCTATTATATATGTATATATGCTATATATATATATATACATACTACTATTTTTACTATATCTATATATATATACTCTATATATATATGTAACCTATATACTATATATATATATGACTATATATATATATTATGTCTTATATACATACATAAGTATATATATATATGTTATGTACCCTCTTATTAAATGTTATATTTACGAACCCTGTATGTCTTAAACAGATTATATCTCCAAGCACAGTCAGTGACCCCCTGTCACAAGAACCCTCGAACTTGACTGTGAGATCAGGTTTTCAACACAATCAGGGAGTAGGCAAGTATACCTTGCCAAGTTTTTACTGTTTAATTATTAAACTGTTGAATGATATTAAATTTCATATAACAGTAAGTATCTGAGACTGTCTCGGGTACCGTCAACAAGTACGTTGTCACGTAATGTAATTAACCTAGTCTTTACAGACTTACCATCAACTATGAGGGTATCCTAATATCCTCTTAGACCCTGACACGGGTACATGCAACAAGGTTGCACTTTATTTTGGATGCAAGTTTACGTAGTTGATTAGCTACTAGTACGTACGACGTGCATCACGGCTTAGAATAAAATCAGGAAAACTACGACTTGGCATTAATTACATTGGGCGGAGAGAACGACTAAAAGACGTATGGGACACCCACCTCTTTATACCGATACCGCACTCGACGGAGTGATACGGCTGTTATATATATATTCCGGTGACCATGCTCCTCGGAGATGGTGTATTGCATAGTGCCCTTGAACGGGGGCATATGTGGCATATATTAGCCAGTCACTACGGATTGGTGAATTACGTCAGCATATGTCTAGCCACACTTTTCTATACGTACTAGGTTGTCTCAAATTGCATTCACCTAGATGGTTAGCACACCCTATGTTTATTTATTCAGTATTTATATACATGGCATATTTTTATGTATCTTGTTATGTCCCACTGAGGACCTGGTTCCCTGCCAGGTTTAGATGAGACACTCTACCCCATATTACATGGACCTGGACAAGAGACTGGATATGCCCTTGAGAAAGAGTTAGAGGAGATGCCTTCAGAATCTGCCTGAGTACACCTGGAGTTGGAGCTACATATTTCGAGGACGATGCACTAGTTATCTTATTTCACTTTTGCTTATCTTTTGTAATGGGTTTGTTCCCACAAGATATTATCTGATTGTATTATGACATTTCAAACTTAGCTTTATATATATTCAGCACTATTTCCCATATTTTATGATATTCCTGTGGATGAGATAGATTACCTGTATTTAGACTTGTAGTATTTTAGGACAGCGTAGCACATCAATTTGGGTCCATTAAATTGGGTAATTCCTTAGTGACGTGTCAGCTGGCCAATGCCACGTGGCCTAGTTCCGTATATTTTTGGGACTGGGGTATGACAGTAATTGAGTAATATATACAACTGAGCAGCCCTTAGCTCATCGTCATTCAAATATCTCTTCTTTATTTTTTCCGAAGGCTTTCCGGACACATTAATACTTTGAGTATTGCATCATTAGATTCCTGATATCCATCGTCGTTTCTTGGAGCTTTCGTTCTATTGGTAGCAATATGCGGTTTGAAATACGTCGAGCAAAAGTTTATAATCTTCTCGAGAACATAAGCTTCACAAATAGAGCCCTCAACCCGTGCCTTCTTTTTCACCTTTCTTTTTAGGTGATTCAGATGCCGCTCGAAGGGGTACATCCACCGATAACCGACATGATCACCAACATGTGCCTCATAGAAAAGATGAATTGGCAAATGCTCCATAGAGTCAAAGAATCCAGGAGGACACACCTTCTCGAGCTTACATAGTGTTACCGCAATGTCCTTCTCTTGCTTTTCTAGACGATCGACGAGCAACTTAGTACAACAAAGATCTCTAAAGAATATGCTGAACTCTGTCAATGGATCACAAATGACCTGCGGTAAGAATTCCTGAAATGTAATCGAAATTAACCTCTCCATGAATACGTGACAATCGTGGCTGTTCATACCCGCCAGTTTGTTCTCCTTAAGGTCGACGCATCTTCTCAAGTTCGACACATACCCGTTTGGGAACTTTAGGCCCTGAATCCACCTACAAAGTCTCCCTTTATCCTCTTTCTCTAGTGAGAAAACTGACTTAGGTTGCTTTAACTTTCCATTTCCCTCCTCTATCAAATAAATTACAGGACGTCTACATATTTCTTCTAAGTCCAACCTGGCCTTCGGATTATCTTTTGTCTTCCCCTTTACCTTAATTACAATATTAATTATGTTATCAAACACATTCTTCGCGATATGCATGCCATCTAGGTTATGTCTGATCAGATTGGTGCTCCAATATGGCAGATCCCAGAATATACTCCTCTTCGTCCAGTTATGGGTGCGACCAAATCTGTCACACTTGTACCCCTTAGCAGGCTCTTCGATAGCACTTAGTAAATCTTTTACCTCTTCCCATATCGTGTATCCGGGCCACCTTGGCGGTGGATTGGCCTTCTCCACAACGCCCGCACGAAAAATAATCATGTTCCTCCGTTACGGATGATCATTCGGCAGAAATTGTCGATGACAATCGAAAAAGCACGGTTTGCCTTCGTGTTTCAAACGGAAAGCCTTAGTACGATCTATGCAATATAGACATGAGAGACGACCATGGGTGCTCTATCCCGATAATATTTTAAAGGCCAGAAAGTCGTTGATGGTCCACATAAGTGCTGCCATCATCTGAAAATTCTGCTTTCTAGAAATATCGTACATGTTGGCACCTACTTTCTACAGCTAATTCAACTAATCTATCAAAGGCTGTAAATACACATCGATGTTCCGCTTCGGATTGTTCAGACCCGGGATAATAACGATTAGGAACATATACAGAGTCTTCATGCACATCCAAGGCGGTAGATTGTATGGAGTGACGATCACAGGCCAACATGAATACTGGGGGCCCAAAAGTCTGAATGGGGTAAAACCGTCAGAGGAGAGCCCCAATCTGACATTACGCGAATTCGAAGCAAAATCTGGATACTCTCGATCAAAGTGCTTCAATGCTTCTCCATTGGATGAATGATCTAATACTCCTTCGATCTGTTTTCGCCTGTGCCAACTCATGTTTTTTGCAGTCTCCTTAACCAAAAACAACCGCTGCAACCGCAGCGTCAAAGGCAAGTAGTGCATCGAATCGGTAGGCTTTCTTGTACCGACAGACTTTTCTCTAACAGTGGCCTTGTAGCGATCAGCACCACAGAATCTGCACGCATCTTCATCCTTGTCGTCTTTGTAGTACAACATGCACCCATCCAGAGCGATCTCACCATCCTCTTAGATCGATAGAAGTCTTTAGGCAACTTTGCACCCTCGGGCAAGATCTCTATAATCAAATCGATCAGTCGATTATAACATTCTTGCGACATATTAAAATCAGACTTGATGCTCAATAATATTGTAACCACCTCCAACGGTGAATGATCCTCACAACCAGGATATAGTGGAGTCCTTGCATTCTCCAGCAACTCCATAAACTTTGCAGCATCGGCATTCGGTGCCTCCTCATCTGCATCATAATTGTCCGGATTGAAACTAGGCCCCATCGTATCATAAACCATGTTAACCCACCCATCGTCGTAAGCCTCATGGTCGTGGACATCCATATACGGCTCCACATAAGGCTCCGACTCTGATGCTAGAGACACAAGTTCTCCGTGCGCGGTCCACTGATAGTAATTCGGCATGAAGCCCTTCGAGTACAAATGATATGTGACTTCCACTTCTGGATGATATTTCCTATTGCGACATCTCACACACGGACACTTAATTTTGGTACCGTCCATGTACTGAGGGAACGCCTTGGCAAACTGCAGGAACTGCTGTACACCCTCAATGAATTGATCCTGCACACCGCACATATCATTAGGATGATGGTTGTATATCCACGAACAATGATGCAGATAGTAAATGATATCCATTTCTAGATACTTTTGCAAAAATAATAGTATGTATCATATAAATCAATACATACAGTGTGATTCTCTAAAGAAGAAGCTGACAATTAGTTGGCTAGGTAATTTATATTTGAAGTCACATAGAAGAAGCAAAGTAGGATATATATATGATTATAATTGTGCATCACCGTCAAGAAGGATGTGGTAAGTAGGCTTCAAAGTTTTCCTACGGAACTCCATTGTAGCATTCTCAAATCCAGAATTACTAGTTTTCCTACGGAACATAAAGTATAATCCTGGATCCCATCAAATGATGATGGAAAAAATTAGATCCATCAAATCTATACCTGCCCTATAGGTTTGAGTTACCAGAGCCAAGAAATGTGATGTTGTTCCTTGATTCATCATCCTTGTAAAGAAGATTTAATAAGGAAAAATCAGAGTTAGCACCTTTAAGTTCCAGCAATGTTGGAAATTCTTTATTCATGGGAGATGAGATACAACTAGCAAAGTTTTGTCCAGGAATTGCTATATTCAAATTCAACTCTTCCATAACTAGGGAATCTTGAGCAAGACTATCATCCTCTGAATTGTTCTCAAGAGTTGGCTTGTAGAATGGATCACTGGAACCTCTAACTTCCTGTTCGATTCAGTAAAAGCTTGATGTGGAACTTCCAATGCCTTAAGCTTTCCCTCTTCAGTTTCCAGGTTGGAATCATTAGGTAATTCCTGAACATAGCTAGGCACGAGTCGTACCGAAGCCAAATTTGATGAATCCGGACCAGATCCGTTAATTGGCGGGATGGGACGAGACGGGTCGGACCAAAAAATATTGGAATCGGACCGGACTCGATCCATTTGAAATGGGTTTGAATTGACTAGAAAATATATTTTATATATTTAGGTATAATTTTAAGTGTTGTTTCTTAGTAGTTTTGAATTTGAATGAAATAGTAGTCACCATTGCCGATTGGTTTACATGTAATAAATAACTTTTCTTCTTTTACATGCTTTTACAACCTTACACCCTTGTTGATTGGTTTTTTCATTCATTTTTATTTACCGAATTGACTAAAAAATGTATCCTCAAAGTCGGTATCGGTCACTATCGGATATTGGTCGGTATCGAATTGGAATATGCCAATCTATATCGGTATCGAACGATACTGCAAACTATGTTTTTTTTCTTGCATATTGTAACCTATGTTGACAAGAGATGATAGCTTGTAGCATAACAGAGGAGCTACTAGTGTTGATCATATTACATTATCAGAATATCTTGCAGATGAAACTGCATGACAATAGCCCTTACTCTGAAGTACTTACGTAATGGCATATCCGAAATGCTTGATTAGAATAGAAGGGACAAACTTCATATTGAGTGACTAGCTTAGCTAGTATGTTTGCTTTTGTCTCAACTTCAAATATCTCTGGCCTTGGCTATTCCCCCTTTGAAGCACTTGATTTAATCGGTATAACTTGTTGGGATAGGGATGGCTTATCCAATTGTTGACGAACAACCGAGAAAAAGTCCTCTCCAAATGATTATAGTGCATAAAGATGAACACAACACAAGTCCTTGTTTTACTTGTGTACTGAATATCTGTTTCTCCAATGGCATGGATTACAACAGAATTTCATTATCATGGTATCAATCATGTTCTGTGAAACTCTCTCTACATGATCCTGGACTCTTTTACTAAATCAACAGAGGATGGATTATATATAGAACAAGTCAATTATCTTTCTCTGAGTGTCTCTCTACAGGAGGCTTGATATTGAAATAGTAACAGATTGTCCATTAACTATATCCTTTAGCTGAATGTCTCATTTAGTTGGTCCTCAACTGTGCAGACCATACTGAGGCTACTGGAGCTCAAAGGGACCGACACGAAAGCGATCAACAAATCCGGAGAGACGACGTTGGACACGGCCGAGAAGATGGGAAACACCAGCGTGGTGGCCATACTCATGGAGCACGGCATCCAGAGCGCAAGGAACCTCCGGCCCCCGAACCCTAACCCTACCCCTAACCCTAGGTCCTGATCCCAGGTCGTGTCAGTTTTGGGTTAGGGTTGGTGTCACGTGTGTGTTATGTCAGTGTCATATGTGTGTCCTATGAGAGAGAGAGAGAGAGAGTTAGGGTTTACCTAGAGCTTGAGGAGGAGGAGGGGGATGCCAGAGTAGCCGCTGTGGAGACGCCGGTCGCCGAAGAGGGGGGATGCCGGAGTAGCCGCTGTGGAGACGCCGGTCGCCGAAGAGGGGGGTGGGGGAAATCAAAAAAATTTCAAACCTTTCGAAAAATTCGACAAATGGGGGAAAACAAAACTGAGCCCAAATTAAGAAAATTTTAGCGACGTTTAGCGACATCAAATAAAAATATCGCTAAAATAAATTTTAGCGATGTCACAGACGTTGCTAAATACGTTGCTAAATATTTTTAAAATAAATATCGCTAAATACGTCGCTAAACATCGCTACATATTAGTGACGTTTAGCTACCTTA
>JAYESA010001555.1:0-42011 GCA_036927795.1 Iris macrosiphon
TTCACCATTGTACGTTCACTTTAAACCATATTTCGATTAGAGTCATTCATTTGTACTCGTTTTTAACAATCTACGAGAATTTGATACCTTACTTCGGTTAGAATCGATTTTATAAACTCATTTTCACTAATCTACGCCACTTTTTCTTTTTTTACCTTAAGTCGGTTAGAGTTACACATCTATACTCGGTTTCACCAATCTTCGCTCATTCTAAACCATATTTTGGTTAGAATCTCCCATTTATACACGTTTTCATCATTGTACGCTCATTCTAAACAATATTTCAGTCACAATCATCCATTTATACTCGTTTTCGACATTGCTTGCTCATTCAACACCTTCAATCGCCTATTTATACTCGTTTCATCATTGCACGCTTATTGTATACCATATTTCTATTTAAACACCAATCTGTACTCGGATCACCTATTCTAAGCCATATTTCGGTTAGAATTACACATCTATACTCTTTTTAACCATTCTATGCCTATTTTATACCATATTTCGGTTAGAATCATCCATTTATACTAGATTTCATCATTGTGCGCTCATTCTAAATTATATTTCGATTTCAATTACCCATATATACTTGTTTTCATCATTGTACGTTCATTTTAAGTTATATTTCTGTTTGAATCACCCATGTATCTTTGTTTTCATCATTTTATGCTCATACTGTGCCGTGTTTCGGTTAGAATAACTCATTTATACTCATTTTCACCAGTCTACGACCGTGGTTAGAATCACCCACCTATACTGGTTTTCCACAGTCTACGACAATGTTTACCATATTTCGAATAGAATCACCCATCTATACTCGTTTTGATCATTGTACGCTGATTCTGAACCATATTTCAGTTAGAATTATTCATTTATACTTGTTTTCACCAGTCCACGAGCATTTGGTACCTTATTTCGGTTAGACTTATTGTATCCATACTCGGTTTCTCCAATCTACGCCCATTATAAACCATATTTCGATTAGAATCATCCATATATACTCGTTTTCACCATTTTAAGCCTGTTTTATGCCATATTTCGGTTTGAATAACACATCTATACATATTTTTATCATTGTACCCTCATTCCATTTCAGTTAGAATCACCCCATCTGTACTCAGTTTCTTTATTGTATGCTAATTCCAAACCATATTTCAGTTACAAAAACTCATTCATAGTCGTTTTCACAAGTCTACGGGCATTTTGTACCACATTTCAGGTAGAAACACCCATCTATACTCGTTTTCACTATTGTAAGCTCACTCTAAACCATCTTTCGATTAGAGTCATTCATTTGTACTCATTTTTAACAATCTACGAGAATTTGATACCTTACTTCGGTTAGAATCGATTTTATAAACTCATTTTCACTAATCTACGCCACTTTTTTTTTTACCTTAAGTCGATTAGAGTTACGCATCTATACTCGGTTTCACCGATCTTTTGTCATTATAAACCATATTTCGGTTAGAATCTCCCATTTATACACATTTTCATCATTGTACGCTCATTTTAAACAATATTTCAGTCACAATCACCCATCTATGCTCGTTTTTGGCAGCTTGCTCATTCAACACCTTGAATCGCCTATTTATACTCTTTTTCATCATTGCACACTTATTGTATACCATATTTCTATTTAAACACCAATCTATACTCGGATCACCTATTCTAAGCCATATTTCGGTTAGAATTACACATCTATACTCGTTTTAACCATTCTATGCCTATTTTATACCATATTTCGGTTAGAATCATCCATCTATACTGGTTTTCATCATTGTGCGCTCATTCTAATTATATTTCGATTTCAATTACCCATATATACTTGTTTTCATCATTGTACGTTCATTTTAAGTCATATTTCTGTTTGAATCACCCATGTATCTTTGTTTTCATCATTTTATGCTCATACAGTGCCGTGTTTCGGTTAGAATAACTCATTTATACTTATTTTCACCAGTATACGACCGTTATATACCATATTTCGGTTAGAATCACCCACCTATACTGGTTTTCCACAGTCTACGACAATGTTTACCATATTTTGAATAGAATCACCCATCTATACTCGTTTTGATCATTGTACGCTGATTCTGAACCATATTTCAGTTAGAGTCATTCATTTATACTTGTTTTCACCAGTCCACGAGCATTTGGTAACTTATTTCGGTTAGACTTATTGCATCCATACTCGGTTTCTCCAATCTTCGCCCATTATAAACCAAATTTCGATTAGAATCATCCATATATATCGTTTTCACCATTCTAAGCCTGTTTTATGCCATATTTCGGTTTGAATAACACATCTATACATATTTTTATCATTGTACCCTCATTCCATTTCAGTTAGAATCACCCATCTGTACTCGGTTTCTTTATTGTATGCTAATTCTAAACCATATTTCAGTTACAAAAACTCATTCATTATCGTTTTCACAAGTCTACGACGGCATTTTTTACCACATTTCAGGTAGAAACACCCATCTATAATCGTTTTCACCATTGTACGCTCACTCTAAACCATCTTTCGATTAGAGTCATTCATTTGTACTCGTTTTTAACAATCTACGAAAATTTGATACCTTACTTCGGTTAGAATCGATTTTATAAACTCATTTTAACTAATCTACGCCACTTTTTTTTTACCTTAAGTCGGTTAGAGTTACGCATCTATACTCGGTTTCACCGATCTTCGCTCATTCTAAACCATATTTCGGTTAGAATCTCCAATTTATACACATTTTCATCCTTGTACGCTCATTCTAAACAATATTTCAGTCACATTCATCCTTTTATACTCGTTTTCGGCATTGCTTGCTCATTCAACACCTTGAATCGCTTATTTATACTCGTTTTTATTATTGCACGCTTATTGTATACCATATTTTTATTTAAACATCAATTTGTACTCGGATCACCTATTCTAAGCCATATTTCGGTTAGAATTACACATCTATACTCGTTTTAACCATTCTATGCCTATTTTATACCATATTTCGGTTAGAATCATCCATATATACTGGTTTTCATCATTGTATGATCATTCTAAATTATATTTCGGTTTCAATTACCCATATATACTTGTTTTCATCATTGTACGTTCATTTTAAGTCATATTTCTGTTTGAGTCACCCATGTATCTTCGTTTTCATCATTTTATGCTCATTACTGCACCGTGGTTCGGTTAAAATAACTCATTTATACTCATTTTCACCAGTCTACGACCGTTATATACCATATTTCGGTTAGAATCACCCACCTATACTGGTTTTCCACATTGTACGCTCACTCTAAACCATCTTTCGATTAGAGTCATTCATTTGTACTCGTTTTTAACAATCTACGAGAATTTGATACCTTACTTCGGTTAGAATCGATTTTATAAACTCATTTTCACTAATCTACGCCACTTTTTTTTACCTTAAGTCGATTAGAGTTACGCATCTATACTCGGTTTCATCGATCTTTTGTCATTATAAACCATATTTCGATTAGAATCTCCCATTTATACACGTTTTCAACATTGTACGCTCATTCTAAACAATATTTCAGTCACAATCACCCATCTATACTCGTTTTTGGCAGCTTGCTCATTCAACACCTTGAATCACCTATTTATACTCGTTTTCATCATTACACGCTTATTGTATACCATATTTCTATTTAAACACCAATCTATACTCGGATCACCTATTCTAAGCCATATTTCGGTTAGAATTACACATCTATAAACCATTCTATGCCTATTTTATACCATATTTCGGTTAGAATCATCCATCTATACTGGTTTTCATCATTGTGCGCTCATTCTAAATTATATTTCGGTTTCAGTTACCCATATATACTTGTTTTCATCATTGTACGTTCATTTTAAGTCATATTTCTGTTTGAATCACCCATGTATCTTTGTTTTCATCATTTTATGCTCATACTGTGCCGTATTTCGGTTAGAATAACTCATTTATACTCATTTTCACCAGTCTACGATCGTTATATACCATATTTCGGTTAGAATTACCCACATATACTGGTTTTCCACAGTCTACGACAATGTTTACCATATTTTGAATAGAATCACCCATCTATACTCGTTTTGATCATTGTACGCTGATTCTGAACCATATTTCAGTTAGAGTCATTCATTTATACTTGTTTTCACCAGTCCACGAGCATTTGGTACCTTATTTCGGTTAGACTTATTGCATCCATACTCGGTTTCTCCAATCTTTGCCCATTATAAACCAAATTTCGATAGAATCATCCATATATATCGTTTTCACCATTCTAAGCCTGTTTTATGCCATATTTTGGTTTGAATAACACATCTATACATATTTTTATCATTGTACCCTCATTACATTTCAGTTAGAATCACCCATCTGTACTCGGTTTCTTTATTGTATGCTAATTCCAAACCATATTTCAGTTACAAAAACTCATTCATTGTCGTTTTCACAAGTCTACGGGAATTTGATACCTTACTTCGGTTAGAATCGATTTTATAAACTCATTTTCACTAATCTACGCCACTTTTTTTTTACCTTAAGTCGGTTAGAGTTACGCATCTATACTCGGTTTCACCGATCTTCGCTAATTCTAAACCATATTTCGGTTAGAATCTCCAATTTATACACATTTTCATCATTGTACGCTCATTCTAAACAATATTTCAGTCACATTCACCCTTTTATACTCGTTTTCGGCATTGTATGCTCATTCAACACCTTGAATCACCTATTCTAAGCCATATTTCGGTTAGAATTACACATCTATACTCGTTTTAACCATTCTATGCCTATTTTATACCATATTTCGGTTAGAATCATCCATATATACTGGTTTTCATCATTGTATGATCATTCTAAATTATATTTCGGTTTCAATTACCCATATATACTTGTTTTCATCATTGTACGTTTATTTTAAGTCATATTTCTGTTTGAGTCACCCATGTATCTTCGTTTTCATCATTTTATGCTCATACTGCACCGTGGTTCGGTTAAAATAACTCATTTATACTTATTTTCACCAGTCTACGACCGTTATATACCATATTTCGGTTAGAATCACCCACCTATACTGGTTTTCCACAGTCTACGAAAATGTTTACCATATTTCGAATAGAATCACCCATCTATACTCGTTTTGATCATTGTACGTTGATTCTGAACCATATTTCAGTTAGAATCATTCATTTATACTTGTTTTCACCAGTCCACGAGCATTTGGTACCTTATTTCGGTTAGACTTATATTGCATCCATACTCGGTTTCTCCAATCTACGCCCATTATAAACCATATTTCGATTAGAATCATCCATATATACTCGTTTTCACCATTCTAAGCCTATTTTATGCCATATTTAGGTTTGAATAACACATCTATACATATTTTTATCATTGTACCCTCATTCCATTTCAGTTAGAATCACCCATCTATACTCGGTTTCTTTATTGTATGCTAATTCCAAACCATATTTCAGTTACAAAAACTCATTCATAGTCGTTTTCACAAGTCTACGGGCATTTTGTACCAAATTTCAGGTAGAAACACCCATCTATACTCGTTTTCACCATTGTACGCTCACTCTAAACCATATTTCGATTAGAGTCATTCATTTGTACTCGTTTTTAACAATCTACGAGAATTTGATACCTTACTTCGGTTAGAATCGATTTTATAAACTCATTTTCACTAATCTACGCCACTTTTTTTTTTACCTTAATTCGATTAGAGTTACGCATCTATACTCGGTTTCACCGATCTTTTGTCATTATAAACCATATTTTGGTTAGAATCTCCCATTTATACACGTTTTCAGCATTGTACGCTCATTCTAAACAATATTTTATTCACAATCACCCATCTATACTCGTTTTTGGCAGCTTGCTCATTCAACACCTTGAATCGCCTATTTATACTCGTTTTCATCATTGCACGCATATTGTATACCATATTTTTATTTAAACACCAATCTATACTCGGATCACCTATTCTAAGCCATATTTCGGTTAGGATTACACATCTATACTCGTTTTAACCATTCTATGCCTATTTTATACCATATTTCGGTTAGAATCATCTATCTATACTGGTTTTTATTATTGTGCCCTCATTCTAAATTATATTTTGGTTTCAATTACCCATATATACTTGTTTTCATCATTATACGTTCATTTTAAGTCATATTTCTGTTTGAGTCACCTATGTATCTTCGTTTTCATCATTTTATGCTCATTCTGCACCGTGTTTCATTTAGAATAACTCATTTATACTCGTTTACACCAGTCTACGGGCATTTTGTACCAAATTTCAGGTAGAAACACCCATCTATACTCGTTTTCACTATTGTACTCTCACTCTAAACCATCTTTCGATTAGAGTCATTCATTTGTACTCGTTTTTAACAATCTACGAGAATTTGATACCTTACTTCGGTTAGAATCGATTTTATAAACTCATTTTCACTAATCTACGCCACTTTTTTTTTACCTTAAGTCGATTAGAGTTACGCATCTATACTCGGTTTCACCGATCTTTGTCATTATAAACCATATTTCGGTTAGAATCTCCCATTTATACACATTTTCATCATTGTACGCTCATTCTAAATAATATTTCAGTCACAATCACCCATCTATACTCGTTTTTGGCAGCTTGCTCATTCAACACCTTGAATCGCCTATTTATACTCGTTTTCATCATTGCACGCTTATTGTATACCATATTTCTATTTAAACACCAATCTATACTCGGATCACCTATTCTAAGCCATATTTCGGTTAGAATTACACATCTATACTCTTTTTAACCATTCTATGCCTATTTTATACCATATTTCGGTTAGAATCATCCATTTATACTAGATTTCATCATTGTGCGCTCATTCTAAATTATATTTCGATTTCAATTACCCATATATACTTGTTTTCATCATTGTACGTTCATTTTAAGTCATATTTCTGTTTGAATCACCCATGTATCTTTGTTTTCATCATTTTATGCTCATATTGTGCCGTGTTTCGGTTAGAATAACTCATTTATACTCATTTTCACCAGTCTACGACCGTGGTTAGAATCACCCACCTATACTGGTTTTCCACAGTCTACGACAATGTTTACCATATTTCGAATAGAATCACCCATCTATACTCGTTTTGATCATTGTACGCTGATTCTGAACCATATTTCAGTTAGAATCATTCATTTATACTTGTTTTCACCAGTCCACGAGCATTTGGTACCTTATTTCGGTTAGACTTATTGTATCCATACCTCGGTTTCTCCAATCTACGCCCATTATAAACCATATTTCGATTAGAATCATCCATATATACTCGTTTTCACCATTCTAAGCCTGTTTTATGCCATATTTCGGTTTGAATAACACATATATACATATTTTTATCATTGTACCCTCATTCCATTTCAGTTAGAATCACCCATCTATACTCGGTTTCTTTATTGTATGCTAATTCCAAACCATATTTCAGTTACAAAAACTAATTCATAGTCGTTTTCACAAGTCTACGGGCATTTTGTACCAAATTTCAGGTAGAAACACCCATCTATACTCGTTTTCACCATTGTACGCTCACTCTAAACCATATTTCGATTAGAGTCATTCATTTGTACTCGTTTTTAACAATCTACGAGAATTTGATACCTTACTTCGGTTAGAATCGATTTTATAAACTCATTTTCACTAATCTACGCCACTTTTTTTTTTACCTTAATTCGATTAGAGTTACGCATCTATACTCGGTTTCACCGATCTTTTGTCATTATAAACCATATTTTGGTTAGAATCTCCCATTTATACACGTTTTCAGCATTGTACGCTCATTCTAAACAATATTTCATTCACAATCACCCATCTATACTCGTTTTTGGCAGCTTGCTCATTCAACACCTTGAATCGCCTATTTATACTCGTTTTCATCATTGCACGCATACTGTATACCATATTTTTATTTAAACACCAATCTATACTCGGATCACCTATTCTAAGCCATATTTCGGTTAGGATTACACATCTATACTCGTTTTAACCATTCTATGCCTATTTTATACCATATTTCGGTTAGAATCATCCATCTATACTGGTTTTCATTATTGTGCACTCATTCTAAATTATATTTTGGTTTCAATTACCCATATATACTTGTTTTCATCATTATACGTTCATTTTAAGTCAAATTTCTGTTTGAGTCACCCATGTATCTTCGTTTTCATCATTTTATGCTCATTCTGCACCGTGTTTCATTTAGAATAACTCATTTATACTCATTTACACCAGTCTACGATCGTTATATACCATATTTCGGTTAGAATCATCCATCTATACTGGTTTCCCATAGTCTACGAAAATGTTTATCATATTTCGATTAGAATCACCCATCTATACTCGTTTTCATCATTGTACGCTGATTCTGAACCATATTTCAGTTAGAATCATTCATTTATACTTGTTTTCACCAGTCTACGAGCATTTGGTACTTTATTTCGGTTAGCCTTATTGCATCCATACTCGGTTTCTCCAATCTACGCCCATTATAAACCATATTTCGATTAGAATCATCCATATATACTCGTTTTCACCATTCTAAGCCTGTTTTATGCCATATTTCGATTTGAATAACATATCTATACATGTTTTCATGATTGTACGCTCATTCCATTTCAGTTAGAATCACCCATCTGTACTCGGTTTCTTTATTGTATGCTTATTCCAAACCATATTTCAATTACAAAAAGTCATTCATAGTCGTTTTCACAAGTCTATGGGCGTTTTGTACCATATTTCAGGTAGAAACACCCATCTATACTCGTTTTCACCATTGTACGCTCACTCTAAACCATATTTCGATTAGAGTCATTCATTTGTACTCGTTTTTAACAATCTACGAGAATTTGATACCTTACTTCGGTTAGAATCGATTTTATAAACTCATTTTCACTAATCTACGCCACTTTTTTTTTACCTTATGTCGGTTAGAGTTACGCATCTATACTCGGTTTCACCAATCTTCGCTCATTCTAAACCATATTTCGGTTAGAATCTCCCATTTATACACGTTTTCATCATTGTACGCTCATTCTAAACAATATTTCAGTCACAATCACCCATTTATACTTGTTTTCGGCATTGCTTGCTCATTCAACACCTTGAATCGCCTATTTATACTCATTTTCATCATTGCACGCTTATTGTATAGCATATTTCTATTTAAACACCAATCTGTACTCGGATCACCTATTCTAAGCCTTATTTCGTTTAGAATTACACATTTATACTCGTTTTAACCATTCTATGCTTATTTTATACCATATTTCGGTTAGAATCATCCATCTATACTGGTTTTCATCATTGTACGCTAATTCTAAATTATATTTCGGTTTCAATTACCCATATATACTTGTTTTCATCATTGTACGTTCATTTTAAGTCATATTTCTGTTTGAGTCACCCATGTATCTTTGTTTTCATCATTTTATGCTCATTCTGCCGTACCGTGTTACAGTTAGAATAACCCATTTATACTCGTTTTCACCAGTCTACGACCGTTATATACCATATTTCGGTTATAATCACCCACCTATACTGGTTTCCATTCATAGTCTACGACCATGTTTATCATATTTCGATTAGAATCACCCATCTATATTCGTTTTTATCATTGTACGCTGATTTTGAACCATATTTCAGTTAGAATCATTCATTTATACTTGTTTTCACCAGTCCACGAGCATTTGGTACCTTATTTCGGTTAGACTTATTGCATCTGTCACTACCACATTCTGAAAACAGGGGTATTTTTGAATTTTTACAATATTTACTATTATGTTATTTACCATTAATTAATTGCATAATAATATATTTGATTTAAATAGTTATTATGTGTGATGTGTAAATAATTATAGTATTGGATGCAGTGTTATTATTTTATTTTAGCTAGCAGACTAGACCTAGAAGCTCAGTAGACGAACCCCTGTCCGAATTATAGAATTCTGGATTTTATTATTTTATCTAGAATTTAATTCTTGGAGTTTATAATTAATTACTGTATTTTATTTAATATATTTTGCGCATTGTCTTTGCTTCAATATTTGGAGCACTATCCAGACTTTTGTCTTCCAACAAAATTCACAATCTTGTCCTGGACATGCCCGCCTTCAAATCTGCCATTTTTGCAACTCATAATTTTGCTTCTTGTGCATTGTTTCTGGCCGCACAAAAATCGTCGCGGACGTTATTTTTAAATTCCTATTTTTGTATCGTTGTGCGTTCCAATCGAAAATTGGAGGCCATCTTGACCTATTTTTCGTGCGACCCAAATTAGGGAAATATTCTGTTCTGAGTCTTCTTCAATATTGGTATTGATGACCTGACCTGATTTTGGCTCCATGTACTCCTAATTAATTGTTGAACACAACTTGCATTTATTTCTATTTAATTTGAGGATACCATTTTATCTGATTTTAAATCCCAAATTAATTCCAGTGCCCTACAAATTCAGCCCATACCCATCTTACAGTGCCCCCTGACTCTACAAAACATCGGACCCCAAATCGTCCGCCCAATTTTCGTCATTTTATGTGTTTGTGCAATTTCCCAAATTTAAGGGGGCCAAATTGCAAGTTGGCATTTGTGTCAACACCCAATTATTTTAGCCAATGAGGAATCCTTAATTATTTTGTTTTAAACCCTCACCCTTATTTCCCACATGAGTTAATTTCCCTCATGTTCAATCCTAGCCATCCATTTACTTGGATGCATCACAACCCTTCATTCAACAACCCTCATCCCTATATAATATCACATCAACCCATGTCCCATCAAACCCTAATCCCCAAGCAAGCCTCCACCTCCCCTCTCTCCAACGTAGGATTCCTTCTCCCTCTTCCTTTCTTCTTCTATTTTTCTTCTCTTCTTCTCCTTCTTTCTTCTCTTCTTCCCCTCTTCTTTGGTTTTTGAAATTTAAAGGAGAAGAAAGGGGGGGGAATACTGTTCATCCCCCCCCCCCGTTACTGTTCACCCCGAACCTTCCTGTGCGTCCCGGCGGCTACTCCCTGCTGTCTCCGGCGGGCGGCTCTCTCCCCGGCCAAGGCCGCTGCACCGGCCTGCTCGAGCCCATCCGGCGGAGCTACTGCTCCTCTCCGCAGTGAGAGTCCGGCGGCCCACCGGTCAGCCCCGACCTCCGGGTCAGCGAGCTCCTACCCGTGAATCCCCTCCGGCCCGACTGTCCTCCGCCGCTGCAGAACTCCGGCCGACTCCCCTGCTCCGACTGCACCAGACGGCCCCCTGCTGCTCGAGAGCCTCCGGCGGCCGGCGGCAAGTCTCCCACTGCTCCCCGCTGCTCCTCAGGACTCCGGCGGCCTGCTCCGGTGGCCGGCCGATCCATCTCTGTAAGCCTCTCTCTCTCCTTCCCTCTTTATATATATATATATATATGTATATATATATATTAAATGTATATGTATATATATATGTTGGTTATATATTTAATTAATGAAAAATCAGTATATGTATAACCAATGTATAATTGTATATATATTAATAAATGTGTATATATATTAATTTGGTATAAATGTGTATACATATATACGTAAATATATATGAGTATATATATATACTAAATGTATAGGTATTTGTAAGTATGTAATTTTGTATATACATGTATGTATATAGTATTATTTTTTATCAATTGTTTAATAGTATTGGTATACGTATAAATGCATATTTCTTATATACTTAATATATATATAATTAAATGTAAAATAGAAATACATGAATAAATGTATATTTTGTAAACGTATGTAATTAAAATAATTATGTATAGTAATTATTTTTAATAAATTGTATGAAACTAACTTGTAAAATATATTAGTGTATATATATAACTAGTATATGTCTTTGTAATATATATACATATAAATGTTTGTTTATATGTATAAATTAAATTGATAAATTAGTATGTACTTAATTTAATTTGTAGACATATATTTTGTATAAGTATATAATTAAATTGTATATATTTAAATTATGTATATATGTTTTATATATATATATATCTATATTTTAATACACATGTATTATATATATATTCTAGTATAACTACGTATTAGCATATGTATAATTAGTGTAGTTAATTTGTAAAGGTATATATAATAAATGTAAGGTATTTTATGTATTTCAATAAATGGTATAAATACGTATTTAACTTAATGTTAGTAGTATATGTATTATATATATTATTTAATGTGTAGGTATTAAATAATATGGTAGTATATGTATTATTTTGGTAAAAATGTATAATTATGTAAATTGTATATTATTTAATTATTAGAAATCAATTGTATTAGCATAGTATATATATATTTCAGTATATGTTGGTAATTGTAATTTAGCATATATAACTAGTATACATATATATATATTCTTTTGTGTATTATACATGTATATTTTATTTTCATTAAAAGTTAAACATGTATTAAAAATGTGTTTTAGAATTTAATAATATATCTATAATGTATTTTTGGCATATATGTGAGTATACACTAGTATAAATCAAATATGTAATTTTTAAAAGGAATATATATGTATATATATTGTAGATACATTTAAATTGGTGCATGTATAAAATATTGTAAGTATAAATTATTATGTTTATATATACATACAAGAATCAGTTATTTTAAAGTATATATATATTTATACATATATCTATAATTGTAATGGATGGAAATTATATATACTAGTTAATGAGATGTTATATTTATATATCCCTACTAGATGACCCTAGCTGACTAGTGCCCTGCCTGACATGGTTCCAATTTCAATGTTTATAGACTGTGTGTTAGCGTAGCATCTGATGCAAATGTGGGTTGCTTTGTGTTATGTCTATAGGACTGTTGGTTCACCAGGGAATACTCTGGAACAGGACATCCATAAATACCAGCTAAGGACCCGAGGCAAGTACATTCTCTGATAATTTCCAATTCTTGATAATTGCTATAAGTTCAATGATCTTGAAATGTTACAACTGAATCTTTGACACTGTGCTACACGGACTAGTATAGCTTGGATCTGCAGTCATGAGATGTTACCTTAATTATCGTATTGACATTGTACACGACATGTATATTTAGAAACCGTACATGATAGACTTTACTTGCTCGTGTATCGTGACGTGTCATGGTTGGATCCACAGTACTAGTTGGGGCGGGGAAGTAGTTAGTAAGAAATGTGATCATAACCTCTTATTTGTAGTATAAAAACTGTAAGTGTTAATCATGCTCTTCACCCATGATTAGCCAGGCCTTATAGCAACCGTATATGTTCCCAAGCCGATCACATTTCGAAACTACTATTTCAAACACTTAGAATAGTTACAGTTCTCTATATTTTCATATACTACAGCACCCGTATATGATACTGTTCCTTATTCTTTCATTTTTATACATGCACTGACTGTGTTTCATTGCCTATTGCCTGTCTCTCTTAAACTGTCATTACATTATTCCACTGTCTTCTCAGTAGCTAGCATGACATGTTTTATTGTATTATAGACATTATCAATTAATGGAACTGTTATTTGAGTTTGTGCTTTGCTCCTTCCTGACTGGAAACATTTTTCCAGACTATGCCTTAGATGACCGCTGTCCGACACTTATGGTGAGTAGCTGCAGACTTGGTAGTAGTTGATTCAGGAGGTCTAGCTGGAAGTTATTAATCATAGTTAGTTCTTTTAACAGTCTATTTGGTACCGGATTTGTCTCCGGCATTTTGATGATTCTTGGATATTGTTAAGTTAAGTTTTCTTGTGGACTTGTGTTGTGTTTAATTTAAGTTTTATTATTCGAAATCTTATCGTGCTGAAATCCTGTGATTGAGTATATGTTCATCTATTTGTGTCATCCGTGCCTCCTAATGGAGATTGGATATTTGCGTGACATTAGTTAGATAGTATCAATACCTAGACAGCGTTCTACCGCCGATGCTGCGGCGTAGGCTGGACGTACCCACGCACTCGTGCCCCTAAACAGGGTGCGGGTCGTGACACGTTTTTAGTGGTGGCCCATACAGGTCAGACTTCGCGAATTGTGCGATGTCGTAGTAGTGTAGCATCCTTGTTATACTACTGCGTGCCTGCTATAGGACATAGGGCATAGGATACTAGGACGAGAGCAAATTCTCAATCACAATTCCTTGAGAGATTCCTGGGATGACCCCATGAGAATCTTATTATAATTTCCAATTTAAATCCTTCCTCCTTGTTTTCGTCCGTCCTCACTTTTGGATATTGAGTTTAATTCTTGTTGACCAGTTGTTAACTTTAATTCTTGGTATCGTTGTGGAGTTTTGATTTCATATCGAGGTGAATTTTACGGGCTAAAATTTACGGTATCATCTGATGACGTATATTGATGAGGACAGTGAGAAAGGTAAAACGTCTACTTTGATTATGGAACCTAGAATTTATCGCAGCCATATTAGCTGTCGTGACGAGAACGTAGGAACCTAACTTGGATGTACATACTTTAGTTATGAGATTTAGAGTTTCTCGCAGCCATACCGGTTGGCGTGGCGAGGATTCTAGATGACATGATTATAGAGTTGCATACCTTAGTTACGGAACCTGTCGTTATCGCCTCTATGCTTACTGGCGTGGCGAGGAATTCTGTGTGTCATGATTTCTGGCAGACGTGTATGATTATCAGGTTGTATCTTAGATTGGTCCTTAAAATATCATCTCAAGACTTATCCATTTTGTTATTTCAGGACTTTGTTCCATCGCTTCTTTTCTTTACTAGCAGTAAGGATACCTTCCGTCCTTGATCCAATTCCTTTTGAGCTTATTCCTTGTTAGTATGATAATTAGTGACTTGCAATTTTGGTTGTGTCTTGTATTAGTTGACTGAGTGTTGCCTGTGAATTGTAAGTGTTTCCTAGTTGGACATATGAGCATTAGGCATTAATCTAGAGATACCCATAGCATAGTACCTTGTAGCCATAGTTCTATGATAGGTGTTATTATAATTAGTATTGGTATTATAGAAAGTGCAAGTGATCGTGATTTATAATAAGTTTGACGAGTTAATCTAAGGATGAAGCTAGTGTTACCATACCAATAGTGCTAGTGATTCCATATCAAATATTTGTTGAGCAAGGTGCAAATGACAGTAAGTACTTCGTGTGATGACAAACAGATTGGGGTATTAAGTAATATAGATAGAAAATCATTGAAGAAAATATGTGAGATGATAATTTGGATTATTGGAAATGATAGTGCAATTATTTCGGACAGTACAATTTTCGTACACAGTTGAGGTTGTAAATAATTAGTGTATTAGTGTGCACCTTGAGTATTAGAGACTGTGAGTAGTATATGTATACTTGTGGATTAAATTTATAATTTGTAGAGTGGAAATAAATTTCAATTTTAAAGAATTTTTGAGGAGATGAGACTTTATGTTATTAAATTTTGAGTATTCGAATTCAATTCAATAAACATAGTCAAGGCTATAAGGATTTTAAAGGTGATTAAATTTTTGATATTGAGTATCTGATTTTGAGGAGTGTATGCAATTATTTTAAGTTGATCGAGAAGTTAAACCTTGACGATTATTTCGAGGATTAACTTTATGGTAGATAAAAGATGAATATTAATATATGAGTAGATGATATACATGTGTAAGGATCTAATGATTTGAGTATGATTGAGATCTCACTGCCAACCGACTCGGGTGTCAATCTAGGGTGGTAGTAAAGTGTGGTACATAAAGAGATAGAGGTATCAAACTTTCCATGCATCATTTGACCTATGATTATGTTAGAAGATATTGCAAGTATATATTAGCAGGTTCTTTCTTTTCTTTCTTCATGTTCTTTTGTCTTCTGATTGATTGATACCTTAGTACCATAGTTGCATGCATGATTCTTGTTATAATGTAGTTAGTAGTACCCCTGATACAGAAACTGCAATACCCTGACAAAAGACACCATGATCATACATATTTCCTTTAGGTTGCATGTTGTATGGGTGTAGGTAGAATTCTCTTAGACTTTGATTGTTGAGGATTTAACTGTAATAAAGATTAACGAAGAGGTTATGACTTGACAAAGAGAGACAAGGTGCCTAAAATTTGAGGAAAAATATTAAATTAAATAAAGAGTTGGAAATTTAATATGGCGTAATTGAAGTTTTGTTAAATCATTTGATTTTAAGACGATTGTGAAATGATTGAATTTATCATTGAAATTGAGGACTTTAAGAAGGCCATCGATATATTTATTGGGCTGCAAGTTATGAACTTATATCTTGAATATTGTATTGGAGGTTGCATAGGTATTACATCGTTGCATATTATGTGGAAAAAAAAAAAAAAAAAAAAATTCGAGGGATAAGAACACAAATGGATTAGTGTAGAATTCAAATTTTGGGATGAGATTCAATTTTAGAAATATGCATTAATTGGATTTCAATTAGAGGATGGAATATTAAATTATTGCATTTCGTCATTAACTTAAAATTTTGGAGAATATTGTGATAAGAATGTGATTTGATTTATTTTGAAGATTTTAGGGATATGCTATTTATAGAATTTTTGAAAGAATTTATTGTGAAATAACAATATGGAGTGGTTCATGATTATATGATTTGAGGAATTTAAATTTTGATGGTAGTAAATACAAAAATAAAACAATCGAGGATTTAAAATTTTGAGGATAATTATTGATGTAAACAAATGGTTAAGAAATTAACATGGCATAATTGGTGGTTTAATTAATTCCAGGAAAGATTTTGACATGGTTAAGTTGGTTTTAATTTGGAAATTTTGGGAGATTTATCAATGTACTTATTTAATTGCAAGTTATGAATTTTAGAACCTTATATTTGGATATCACATTTGGAGACTCCTTAAATATCATATTGTTGAGTATTTTGAGGAGTGGATATAAATTCCGGACATTGGATTATTAACTCAAAACTTTCAGGAAATTTTTAATAAAAAGGGACTTTGATTCTATATCGGGGATTCTTACAGGAATACAGATAATTTCAGATTTTTGAAAATGGTGAAAAGACCTTGTGGATTATTCGTGGTTGAGGAGTTAATGGAGGGAATAATAAAAATGTGTATGGTTTAATGCTACTTGGAGGATTTTAAATTTCGAGGACGAAATTCTTTTAAGGTGGGTAGACTTGTCACTACCACATTCTGAAAACAGGGGTATTTTTGAATTTTTACAATATTTACTATTATGTTATTTACCATTAATTAATTGCATAATAATATATTTGATTTAAATAGTTATTATGTGTGATGTGTAAATAATTATAGTATTGGATGCAGTGTTATTATTTTATTTTAGCTAGCAGACTAGACCTAGAAGCTCAGTAGACGAACCCCTGTCCGAATTATAGAATTCTGGATTTTATTATTTTATCTAGAATTTAATTCTTGGAGTTTATAATTAATTACTGTATTTTATTTAATATATTTTGCGCATTGTCTTTGCTTCAATATTTGGAGCACTATCCAGACTTTTGTCTTCCAACAAAATTCACAATCTTGTCCTGGACATGCCCGCCTTCAAATCTGCCATTTTTGCAACTCATAATTTTGCTTCTTGTGCATTGTTTCTGGCCGCACAAAAATCGTCGCGGACGTTATTTTTAAATTCCTATTTTTGTATCGTTGTGCGTTCCAATCGAAAATTGGAGGCCATCTTGACCTATTTTTCGTGCGACCCAAATTAGGGAAATATTCTGTTCTGAGTCTTCTTCAATATTGGTATTGATGACCTGACCTGATTTTGGCTCCATGTACTCCTAATTAATTGTTGAACACAACTTGCATTTATTTCTATTTAATTTGAGGATACCATTTTATCTGATTTTAAATCCCAAATTAATTCCAGTGCCCTACAAATTCAGCCCATACCCATCTTACAGTGCCCCCTGACTCTACAAAACATCGGACCCCAAATCGTCCGCCCAATTTTCGTCATTTCATGTGTTTGTGCAATTTCCCAAATTTAAGGGGGCCAAATTGCAAGTTGGCATTTGTGTCAACACCCAATTATTTTAGCCAATGAGGAATCCTTAATTATTTTGTTTAAACCCTCACCCTTATTTCCCACATGAGTTAATTTCCCTCATGTTCAATCCTAGCCATCCATTTACTTGGATGCATCACAACCCTTCATTCAACAACCCTCATCCCTATATAATATCACATCAACCCATGTCCCATCAAACCCTAATCCCCAAGCAAGCCTCCACCTCCCCTCTCTCCAACGTAGGATTCCTTCTCCCTCTTCCTTTCTTCTTCTATTTTTCTTCTCTTCTTCTCCTTCTTTCTTCTCTTCTTCCCCTCTTCTTTGGTTTTTGAAATTTAAAGGAGAAGAAAGGGGGGGAATACTGTTCATCCCCCCCCCGTTACTGTTCACCCGAACCTTCCTGTGCGTCCCGGCGGCTACTCCCTGCTGTCTCCGGCGGGCGGCTCTCTCCCCGGCCAAGGCCGCTGCACCGGCCTGCTCGAGCCCATCCGGCGGAGCTACTGCTCCTCTCCGCAGTGAGAGTCCGGCGGCCCACCGGTCAGCCCCGACCTCCGGGTCAGCGAGCTCCTCCCCGTGAATCCCCTCCGGCCCGACTGTCCTCCGCCGCTGCAGAACTCCGGCCGACTCCCCTGCTCCGACTGCACCAGACGGCCCCCTGCTGCTCGAGAGCCTCCGGCGGCCGGCGGCAAGTCTCCCACTGCTCCCCGCTGCTCCTCAGGACTCCGGCGGCCTGCTCCGGTGGCCGGCCGATCCATCTCTGTAAGCCTCTCTCTCTCCTTCCCTCTTTATATATATATATATATATGTATATATATATATATTAAATGTATATGTATATATATATGTTGGTTATATATTTAATTAATGAAAAATCAGTATATGTATAACCAATGTATAATTGTATATATATTAATAAATGTGTATATATATTAATTTGGTATAAATGTGTATACATATATACGTAAATATATATGAGTATATATATATACTAAATGTATAGGTATTTGTAAGTATGTAATTTTGTATATACATGTATGTATATAGTATTATTTTTTATCAATTGTTTAATAGTATTGGTATACGTATAAATGCATATTTCTTATATACTTAATATATATATAATTAAATGTAAAATAGAAATACATGAATAAATGTATATTTTGTAAACGTATGTAATTAAAATAATTATGTATAGTAATTATTTTTAATAAATTGTATGAAACTAACTTGTAAAATATATTAGTGTATATATATAACTAGTATATGTCTTTGTAATATATATACATATAAATGTTTGTTTATATGTATAAATTAAATTGATAAATTAGTATGTACTTAATTTAATTTGTAGACATATATTTTGTATAAGTATATAATTAAATTGTATATATTTAAATTATGTATATATGTTTTATATATATATATATCTATATTTTAATACACATGTATATATATATATATTCTAGTATAACTACGTATTAGCATATGTATAATTAGTGTAGTTAATTTGTAAAGGTATATATAATAAATGTAAGGTATTTTATGTATTTCAATAAATGGTATAAATACGTATTTAACTTAATGTTAGTAGTATATGTATTATATATATTATTTAATGTGTAGGTATTAAATAATATGGTAGTATATGTATTATTTTGGTAAAAATGTATAATTATGTAAATTGTATATTATTTAATTATTAGAAATCAATTGTATTAGCATAGTATATATATATTTCAGTATATGTTGGTAATTGTAATTTAGCATATATAACTAGTATACATATATATATATTCTTTTGTGTATTATACATGTATATTTTATTTTCATTAAAAGTTAAACATGTATTAAAAATGTGTTTTAGAATTTAATAATATATCTATAATGTATTTTTGGCATATATGTGAGTATACACTAGTATAAATCAAATATGTAATTTTTAAAAGGAATATATATGTATATATATTGTAGATACATTTAAATTGGTGCATGTATAAAATATTGTAAGTATAAATTATTATGTTTATATATACATACAAGAATCAGTTATTTTAAAGTATATATATATTTATACATATATCTATAATTGTAATGGATGGAAATTATATATACTAGTTAATGAGATGTTATATTTATATATCCCTACTAGATGACCCTAGCTGACTAGTGCCCTGCCTGACATGGTTCCAATTTCAATGTTTATAGACTGTGTGTTAGCGTAGCATCTGATGCAAATGTGGGTTGCTTTGTGTTATGTCTATAGGACTGTTGGTTCACCAGGGAATACTCTGGAACAGGACATCCATAAATACCAGCTAAGGACCCGAGGCAAGTACATTCTCTGATAATTTCCAATTCTTGATAATTGCTATAAGTTCAATGATCTTGAAATGTTACAACTGAATCTTTGACACTGTGCTACACGGACTAGTATAGCTTAGATCTGCAGTCATGAGATGTTACCTTAATTATCGTATTGACATTGTACACGACATGTATATTTAGAAACCGTACATGATAGACTTTACTTGCTCGTGTATCGTGACGTGTCATGGTTGGATCCACAGTACTAGTTGGGGCGGGGAAGTAGTTAGTAAGAAATGTGATCATAACCTCTTATTTGTAGTATAAAAACTGTAAGTGTTAATCATGCTCTTCACCCATGATTAGCCAGGCCTTATAGCAACCGTATATGTTCCCAAGCCGATCACATTTCGAAACTACTATTTCAAACACTTAGAATAGTTACAGTTCTCTATATTTTCATATACTACAGCACCCGTATATGATACTGTTCCTTATTCTTTCATTTTTATACATGCACTGACTGTGTTTCATTGCCTATTGCCTGTCTCTCTTAAACTGTCATTACATTATTCCACTGTCTTCTCAGTAGCTAGCATGACATGTTTTATTGTATTATAGACATTATCAATTAATGGAACTGTTATTTGAGTTTGTGCTTTGCTCCTTCCTGACTGGAAACATTTTTCCAGACTATGCCTTAGATGACCGCTGTCCGACACTTATGGTGAGTAGCTGCAGACTTGGTAGTAGTTGATTCAGGAGGTCTAGCTGGAAGTTATTAATCATAGTTAGTTCTTTTAACAGTCTATTTGGTACCGGATTTGTCTCCGGCATTTTGATGATTCTTGGATATTGTTAAGTTAAGTTTTCTTGTGGACTTGTGTTGTGTTTAATTTAAGTTTTATTATTCGAAATCTTATCGTGCTGAAATCCTGTGATTGAGTATATGTTCATCTATTTGTGTCATCCGTGCCTCCTAATGGAGATTGGATATTTGCGTGACATTAGTTAGATAGTATCAATACCTAGACAGCGTTCTACCGCCGATGCTGCGGCGTAGGCTGGACGTACCCACGCACTCGTGCCCCTAAACAGGGTGCGGGTCGTGACAGCATCCATACTCGATTTCTCCAATCTACGCCCATTATAAACCATATTTCAATTAGAATCATCCATATATACTCGTTTTCACCATTCTAAGCCTATTTTATGCCATATTTCGGTTTGAATAACATATCTATACATGTTTTCATCATTGTAGGCTCATTCCATTTCAGTTAGAATCACCCATCTGTACTCGATTTCTTTATTGTATGCTAATTCCAAACCATATTTCGGTTACAAAAAGTCATTCATAGTCGTTTTCAAAAGTCTAAGGGCGTCTTGTACCACATTTCAGGTAGAAACACCCATCTATACTCGTTTTCACCATTGTACGCTCACTCTAAACCATATTTCGATTAGAGTCATTCATTTGTACTCGTTTTTAACAATCTACGAGAATTTGATACCTAACTTCGGTTAGAATCGATTTTATAACCTCGTTTTCACTAATATACGCCACTTTTTTTCCCTTAAGTCGGTTAGAGTTACGCATCTATACTGGGTTTCACCGATCTCTCTCATTCTAAGCATGTTTTATGGTACCACATTTAAGGTAGAAACACCCATCTATACTCGTTTTTACCATTATACGCTCACTCTAAACCATATTTCGATTAGAGTCATTCATTTATACTCATTTTTAACAATCTACGAGAATTTGATACCTTACTTCGGTTAGAATCGATTTTATAAACTCATTTTTACTAATCTACGCCACTTTTTTTTTACTTAACTCGGTTAGAGTTACGCATCTATACTCGGTTTTACCGATCTTTCGCTCATTCAAAACCATATTTCGGTTAGAATCTTCCAATTATACACGTTTTCATCATTGTGCGCTCATTTTAAACAATATTTCAGTCACAATCACCATTTTACTCGTTTTCGGTATTGCTTGCTCATTCAACACCTTGAATCGCCTATTTATACTCATTTTCATCATTGCACGCTTATTGTATACCATATTTCTATTAAACACCAGTCTGTACTCGGATCACCTATTCTAAGCCTTATTTCGTTTAGAATTACACATCTATACTCGTTTTATACCATTCTATGCCTATTTTATACCATATTTCGGTTAGAATCATCCATCTATACTGGTTTTCATCATTGTACGCTAATTCTAAATTATATTTCTTTTTCAATTACCCATATATACTTGTTTTCATCATTGTACGTTCATTTTAAGTCATATTTCTGTTTGAGTCACCCATGTATCTTCGTTTTCATCATTTTATGCTCATTTTGCACCGTGTTTCGGTTAGAATAACTCATTTATACTCGTTTTCACCAGTCTACGACCGTTATATACCATATTTCGGTTAGAATCACCCACCTATACTGGTTTTCCACAGTCTACGACCATGTTTACCATATTTCGATTAAAATCACCATCTATACTCGTTCTCAACATTGTACGCTGATTCTGAACCATATTTCAGTTAGAATCATTCATTTATACTTGTTTTCACCAGTCCACGAGCATTTTTTACCTTATTTCGGTTAGACTTATTGCATCTATACTCGATTTCCCCAATCTACGCCATTATAAACCATATTTCGATTAGAATCATCCATATATGCTCGTTTTCGCCATTCTAAGCCTGTTTTATGCCATATTTTGGTTTGAATAACACATCTATACATGTTTTTCATCATTGTAGGCTCATTCCATTTTAGTTAGAATCAACTATCTGTACCCGATTTCTTTATTGTATGCTATTCCAAACCATATTTCGGTTACAAAAAGTCATTCATAGTCGTTTTCACAAGTCTACGGGCGTTTTGTACCACATTTCAGGTAGAAACACCCATCTATACTCGTTTTCACCATTGTACGCTCACTCTAAACTATATTTCGATTAGAGCCATTCATTTGTAGTCGTTTTTAACAATCTACGAGAATTTGATACCTTACTTCGGTTAGAATCGATTTTATAAACTCATTTTCTCTAATCTACGCCCCTTTTTTTTTTACCTTAAGTCGGTTGGAGTTACGCATCTATACTCGGTTTCACCGATCTTCGCTCATTCTAAGCATGTTTTATGGTACCACATATTCAGGTAGAAACACCCATCTATACTCGTTTTCACCATTGTTACGCTCGCTCTAAACCATATTTCGATTAGAGTCATTCATTTGTACTCATTTTTAACAATCTACGAGAATTTGATACCTTACTTCGGTTAGAATCGATTTTATAAACTCATTTTCACTAATCTACGCTACTTTTTTTTTTACCTTAGTTGGTATGAGTTACGCATCTATACTCGGTTTCACCGATCTTTCGCTCATTCTAAACCATATTTCGGTTAGAATCTCCCAATTATACACGTTTTTCATCGTTGTGCGCTCATTTTAAACAATATTTCAGTCACAATCAACCATTTTTACTCGTTTTCAGCATTGCTTGCTCATTCAACACCTTTGAATCTCCTATTTATACTCATTTTCATCATAGCACGCTTATTGTATACCATATTTCTATTTAAACACCAATCTGTACTCGGATCACCTATTCTAAGCCTTATTTCGTTTAGAATTACACATCTATACTCGCTTTAACTAATCTCTATTGCTATTATATAACCATATTTCGGTTAGAATCATCCATCTATACTGGTTTTTCATCTTTGTACGCTAATTCTAAATTTATATTCCGGTTTTCAATTACCCATATATACTTGTTTTCATATTGTACGTTCATTTTAAGTTATATTAGTCTGTTGAGTCACCCACTTGTATCTTCGTTTTCATCATTTTATGCTCATTTTGCACAGTGTTTCGGTTAGAATAAATAATTTATACGTTTTCACCAGTCTACGACCGTTATTATACCATATTAATCACCCACCTATACTGGTTTTTCACAGTCTACAACCTTGTTTACCATATTTCGATTAGAATCATCCATCTATACTCGTTTTCATCATTGTACGCTGATTCTGAACCATATTTTAGTTAGAATCATTCATTTATACTTGTTTTCACCAGTCCACGAGCATTTGGTACCTTATTTCGGTTAGACTTATTGCATCCATACTCGATTTCTCCAATCTATGCCCATTATAAACCATATTTCGATTAGAATCATCCATATATACTCGTTTTCACCATTCTAAGCCTGTTTTATGCCATATTTCGGTTTGAATAACACATCTATACATGTTTTCATCATTGTAGGCTCATTCCATTTCAGTTAGAATCACCTATCTGTACCCGATTTCTTTATTGTATGCTAATTCCAAACCATATTTCGGTTACAAAAAGTCATTCATAGTCGTTTTCACAAGTCTACGGGCATTTTGTACCACATTTCAGGTAGAAACACCTATCTATACTCGTTTTCACCATTGTACGCTCGCTCTAAACCATATTTTGATTAGAGTCATTCATTTGTACTCATTTTTAACAATCTACGAGAATTTGATACCTTACTTCGGTTAGAATCGATTTTATAAACTCATTTTCACTAATCTACGCCACTTTTTTTTACCTTAACTCGGTTAGAGTTACGCATCTATATTCGGTTTCACCGATCTTTCGCTCATTCTAAAACATATTTAGGTTAGAATCTCCCAATTATACACGTTTTCCTCATTGTGCGCTTATTTTAAACAATTTTTAGTCACAATCACCCATTTTACTCGTTTTCGGCATTGCTTGCTCATTCAACACCTTGAATCTCCTATTTATACTCATTTTCATCATAGCACGCTTATTGTATACCATATTTCTATTTAAACACCAATCTGTACTCGGATCACCTATTATAAGCCTTATTTCGTTTAGAATTACACATCTATACTCGTTTTAACCATTCTATGCCTATTTTATACCATATTTCGGTTAGAATCATCCATCTATACTGGTTTTCATCATTGTACGCTAATTCTAAATTATAATTCGGTTTCAATTACCCATATATACTTGTTTTCATCATTGTACATTCATTTTAAGTCATATTTCTGTTTGAGTCACCCATGTATCTTCGTTTTCATCATTTTATGCTCATTTTGCACCGTGTTTCGGTTAGAATAACACATTTATACTCATTTTCACCTGTCTACGACCGTTATATACCATATTTTAGTTAGAATCACCCACCTATACTGGTTTTCCACAGTCTACGACCATGTTTACCATATTTCGATTAGAATCACCCATCTATACTCGTTTTCATCATTGTACGCTGATTCTGAACTATATTTCAGTTAGAATCATTCATTTATACTTGTTTTCACCAGTCCACAAGCATTTGGTACCTTATTTCGGTTAGACTTATTGCATCCATACTCGGTTTCTCCAATCTACGCCCATTATAAACCATATTTCGATTAGAATCATCCATATATACTCGTTTTCACCATTCTAAGCCTGTTTTATGCCATATTTCGGTTTGAATAACACATCTATACATATTTTCATCATTGTAGGCTCATTCCATTTGATACCTTACTTCGGTTAGAATCGATTTTATAAACTCATTTCCACTAATCTACGCTACTTTTTTTTTTACCTTAAGTCGGTTAGAGTTACGCATCTATACTCGGTTTCACCGATCTTCGCTCATTCTAAGCATGTTTTATGGTACCATATTTCAGGTAGAAACACCCATCTATACTCGTTTTCACCATTGTACGCTCACTCTAAACCATATTTCGATTAGAGTCATTCATTTGTACTCATTTTTAACAATCTACGAGAATTTGATACCTTACTTCGGTTAGAATCGATTTTATAAACTCATTTTCACTAATCTATGCTACTTTTTTTTTTACCTTAAGTCGGTTAGAGTTACGCATCTATACTCGGTTTCACCGATCTTTCGCTCATTCTAAACCATATTTCGGTTAGAATCTCCCAATTATACACGTTTTCATCATTGTGCGCTCATTTTAAACAGTATTTCAGTCACAATCACCCATTTTACTCGTTTTCGGCATTGCTTGCTCATTCAACACCTTGAATCTCCTATTTATACTCATTTTCATCATAGCACGCTTATTGTATACCATATTTCTATTTAAACACCAATCTGTACTCGGATCACCTATTCTAAGCCTTATTTCGTTTAGAATTACACATCTATACTCGTTTTAACCATTTTATGCCTATTTTATACCATATTTTGGTTAGAATCATCCATCCATACTGGTTTTCATCATTGTACGCTAATTCTAAATTACATTTCGGTTTCAATTACCCATATATACTTGTTTTCATCATTGTACGTTCATTTTAAGTCATATTTCTGTTTGAGTCACCCATGTATCTTCGTTTTCATCATTTTATGCTCATTCTGCACCGTGTTTCGGTTAGAATAACTCATTTATACTCGTTTTCACCAGTCTACGACCGTTATATACCATATTTCGGTTAGAATCATCCACCTATACTAGTTTTCCACAGTCTACGACCATGTTTACCATATTTCGATTAGAATCACCCATCTATACTTGTTTTTATCATTGTACGCTGATTCTGAACCATATTTTAGTTAGAATCATTCATTTATACTTGTTTTTACCAGTCCACGAGCATTTGGTACCTTATTTCGGTTAGACTTATTGCATCCATACTCGGTTTCTCCAATCTACGTCCATTATAAACCATATTTCGATTAGAATCATCCATATATGCTCGTTTTCACCATTCTAAGCCTGTTTTATGCCATATTTCGGTTTGAATAACACATCTATACATGTTTTCATCATTGTAGGGTCATTCCATTTCAGTTAGAATCACCTATCTTTACTCGGTTTCTTTATTGTATGCTAATTCCAAACCATATTTCGGTTACAAAAAGTCATTCATAGTCGTTTTCACAAGTCTACGGGCGTTTTGTACCACATTTCAGGTAGAAACACCCATCTATACTCGTTTTCACCATTGTACGCTCACCCTAAACCATATTTTGATTAGAGTAATTCATTTGTACACGTTTTTAACAATCTACGAGAATTTGATACCTTACTTCGGTTAGAATCGATTTTATAAACTCATTTTCACTAATCTACGCCACTTTTTTTTTACCTTAACTCGGTTAGAGTTACGCATCTATACTCGGTTTCACCGATCTTTCCTCATTCTAAGCATGTTTTATGGTACCACATTTCAGGTAGAAACACACATCTAGACTCGTTTTTACCATTGTACGCTCACTCTAAACCATATTTCGATTAGAGTCATTCATTTGTACTCATTTTTAACAATCTACGAAAATTTGATACCTTACTTCGGTTAGAATCGATTTTATAAACTCATTTTCACTAATCTACGCTACTTTTTTTTTACCTTAAGTCGGTTAGAGTTACGCATCTATACTCGGTTTCACCGATCTTTCGCTCATTCTAAACCATATTTCGGTTAGAATCTGCCAATTATACACGTTTTCATCGTTGTGCGCTCATTTTAAACAATATTTCAGTCACAATCACCCATTTTACTCGTTTTCGGCATTGCTTGCTCATTCAACACCTTGAATCTCCTATTTATACTCATTTTCATCATAGCACGCTTATTGTATACTATATTTCTATTTAAACACCAATTTGTACTCGGATCACCTATTCTAAGCCTTATTTCGTTTAGAATTACACATCTATACTCGTTTTAACCATTCTATGCCTATTTTATACCATATTTTGGTTAGAATCATCCATTTATACGGGTTTTCCTCTTTGTACGCTAATTCTAAATTATATTTCGGTTTCAATTACCCATATATACTTGTTTTCATCATTGTACGTTCATTTTAAGTCATATTTCTGTTTGAGTCACCCATGTATCTTCGTTTTCATCATTTTATGCTTATTCTGCACCGTGTTTCGGTTAGAATAACTCATTTATATCGTTTTCACCAGTCTACGACCGTTATATACCATATTTCGGTTAGAATCACCCACCTATACTGGTTTTCCACAGTCTACGACCATGTTTACCATATTTCGATTAGAATCATCCATCTATACTCGTTTTCATCATTGTACGCTGATTCTGAACCATATTTCAGTTAGAATCATTCATTTATACTTGTTTTCACCAGTCCACGAGCCTTTGGTACCTTATTTCGGTTAGACTTATTGCATCCATACTCGGTTTCTCCAATCTACGCCCATTATAAACCATATTTCGATTAGAATCATCCATATATACTCGTTTTCACCATTCTAAGCCTGTTTATGCCATATTTTGGTTTGAATAACACATCTATACATGTTTTCATCATTGTAGGCTCATTCCATTTCAGTTAGAATCACCTATCTGTACTCGGTCTTTATTGTATGCTTATTCCAAACCATATTTCGGTTACAAAAAGTCATTCATAGTCGTTTTCACAAGTCTACGGGCGTTTTGTACCACATTTCAGGTAGAAACACGCATCTATACTCTTTTCACCATTGTACGCTCACTCTAAACCATATTTCGATTAGAGTCATTCATTTGTACTCGTTTTTAACAATCTATGAGAATTTGATACCTTACTTCGGTTAGAATCGATTTTATAAACTCATTTTCACTAAGCTACGCCACTTTTTTTTTTTTTACCTTAAGTCGTTTTGGAGTTACGCATCTATACTCGGTTTCACCGATCTTCGCTCATTCTAAGCATATTTTATGGTACCACATTTCAGTAGAAACACCCATCTATACTCGTTTTTACCATTGTACGCTCACTCTAAACCATATTTTGATTAGAGTCATTCATTTGTACTCATTTTTAACAATCTACGAGAATTTGATAACTTACTTCGGTTAGAATCGATTTTATAAACTCATTTTCACTAATCTACGCCACTTTTTTTTTTACCTTAAGTCGGTTAAAGTTACGCATCTATACTCGGTTTCACCGATCTTTCGCTCATTCTAAACCATATTTCGGTTAGAATCTCCCAATTATACACGTTTTCATCATTGTGCGCTCATTTTAAACAATATTTCAGTCACAATCACCCATTTTACTCGTTTTCGACATTGCTTGCTCATTCAACACATTAAATCTCCTATTTATACTCATTTTCATCATAGCACGCTTATTGTATACCATATTTCTATTTAAACTCTAATCGGTACTCGGATCACCTATTCTAAGCCTTATTTTGTTTAGAATTACACATCTATACTCGTTTTAACCATTCTATGCCTATTTTATACCATATTTCGGTTAGAATCATCCATCTATACTGGTTTTCATCATTGTACGCTAATTCTAAATTATATTTCGGTTTCAATTACCTATATATACTTGTTTTCATCATTGTACGTTCATTTTAAGTCATATTTCTGTTTGAGTCACCCATGTATCTTCGTTTTTATCATTTTATGCTCATTCTGCACCGTGTTTCGGTTAGAATAACTCATTTATACTCGTTTTCACCAGTCTACGACCGTTATATACCATATTTCGGTTAGAATCACCCACCTATACTGGTTTTCCACAGTCTACGACCATGTTTACCATATTTCGATTAGAATCATCCATCTATACTCGTTTTCATCATTGTACGCTGATTCTGAACCATATTTCAGTTAGAATTATTCATTTATACTTGTTTTCACCAGTCCACGAGCATTTGGTACCTTATTTATCATTGTACGCTGATTCTGAACCATATTTCAGTTACAATTATTCATTTATACTTGTTTTCACCAGTCCACGAGCATTTGGTACCTTATTTCGGTTAGACTTATTGCATCCATACTCGGTTTCTCCAATCTACGCCCATTATAAACCATATTTCGATTAGAATCATCCATATATACTCGTTTTTACCATTCTAAGCCTGTTTTATGCCATATTTCGGTTTGAATAACACATCTATACATGTTTTCATCATTGTAGGCTCATTCCATTTCAGTTAGGATCACCCATCTGTACTCGATTTCTTTATTGTATGCTAATTCCAAACCATATTTCGGTTACAAAAAGTCATTCATAGTCGTTTTCACAAGTCTACGGGCATTTTGTACCACATTTCTGGTAGAAACACCCATCTATACTCGTTTTCACCATTGTACGCTCACTCTAAACCATATTTCGATTAGAGTCATTCATTTGTACTCGTTTTTAACAAACTACGAGAATTTGATACCTTACTTCGGTTAGAATCGATTTTATAAACCCATTTTCACTAATCTAAGCCACTTTTTTTTTTACCTTAAGTCGGTTAGCGTTACGCATCTATACTCGGTTTCACCGATCTTCGCTCATTCTAAGCATGTTTTATGGTACCACATTTCAGGTAGAAACACCCATCTATACTCGTTTTCACCATTGTACGCTCACTCTAAACCATATTTCGATTAGAGTCATTCATTTGTACTCGTTTTTAACAATCTACGAGAATTTGATACCTTACTTCGGTTAGAATCGATTTTATAAACTCATTTTCACTAATCTACGCCACTTTTTTTTTACCTTAAGTCGGTTAGACCTACGCATCTATACTCGGTTTCACCGATCTTCGCTCATTCTAAGCATGTTTTATGGTACCACATTTCAGGTAGAAACACCCATCTATACTCGTTTTTACCATTGTACGCTCACTCTAAACCATATTTCGATTGGAGTCATTCATTTGTACTCATTTTTAACAATCTATGAGAATTTGATACCTTACTTCGGTTAGAATCGATATTATAAACTCATTTTCACTAATCTATGCCACTTTTTTTTTACCTTAAGTCGGTTAGAGTTACGCATCTATACTCGGTTTCACCGATCTTTCGCTCATTCTAAACCATATTTCGGTTAGAATCTCCCAATTATACACGTTTTTATCATTGTGCGCTCATTTTAAACAATATTTCAGTCACAATCACCCATTTTACTCATTTTCGGCATTGCTTGCTCATTCAACACCTTGAATCTCCTATTTATACTCATTTTCATCATTGCACGCTTATTGTATACCATATTTCTATTTAAACACCAATCTGTACTCGGATCACCTATTCTAAGCCTTATTTCGTTTAGAATTACACATCTATACTCGTTTTAACCATTCTATGCCTATTTTATACCATATTTCGGTTAGAATCATCCATCTATACTGGTTTTCATCATTGTACGCTAATTCTAAATTTTATTTCGATTTCAATTACCCATATATACTTGTTTTCATCATTGTACGTTCATTTTAAGTCATATTTCTGTTTGAGTCACCCATGTATCTTCGTTTTCATCATTTTATGCTCATTTTGCACCGTATTTCGGTTAGAATAACTCATTTATACTCATTTTCACCAGTCTACGACCGTTATATACCATATTTTGGTTAGAATCACCCACCTATACTGGTTTTCCACAGTCTACGACCATGTTTACCATATTTCGATTAGAATCACCCATTTATACTCGTTTTCATCATTGTACGCTGATTCTGAACCATATTTCAGTTAGAATCATTCATTTATACTTGTTTTCACCAGTCCACGAGCATTTGGTACCTTATTTCGGTTAGACTTATTGCATCCATACTCGGTTTCTCCAATCTACGCCCATTATAAACCATATTTCGATTAGAATCATCCATATATACTCGTTTTTACCATTCTAAGCCTGTTTTATGCCATATTTCGGTTTGAATAACACATCTATACATGTTTTTAACATTGTAGGCTCATTCCATTTCAGTTAGGATCACCCATCTGTACTCGGTTTCTTTATTGTATGCTAATTCCAAACCATATTTCGGTTACAAAAAGTCATTCATAGTCATTTTCACAAATCTACGGGCGTTTTGTACCACATTTCAGGTAGAAACACCCATCTATACTCGTTTTCACCATTGTACGCTCACTCTAAACCATATTTCGATTAGAGTCATTCATTTGTACTCGTTTTTAACAATCTATGAGAATTTGATACCTTACTTCGGTTAGAATCGACTTTATAAACTCATTTTCACTAATCTACGCCACTTTTTTTTTACCTTAACTCGGTTAGAGTTACGCATCTATACTCAGTTTCACCGATCTTTCCTCATTCTAAGCATGTTTTATGGTACCACATTTCAGGTAGAAACACCCATCTATACTCGTTTTTACCATTGTACGCTCACTCTAAACCATATTTCGATTAGAGTCATTCATTTGTACTCATTTTTAACAATCTACGAGAATTTGATACCTTACTTCGGTTAGAATCGATTTTATAAACTCATTTTCACTAATCTACGCCACTTCTTTTTTTACCTTAAGTCGGTTAGAGTTACGCATCTATACTCGGTTTCACCGATCTTTCTCTCATTCTAAACCATATTTCGGTTAGAATCTCCCAATTATATACGTTTTCATCATTGTGCGCTCATTTTAAACAATATTTCAGTCACAATCACCCATTTTACTCGTTTTCGGCATTGCTTGCTCATTCAACACCTTGAATCTCCTATTTATACTCATTTTCATCATAGCACGCTTATTGTATACCATATTTCTATTTAAACTCCAATCTGTACTCGGATCACCTATTCTAAGCCTTATTTCGTTTAGAATTACACATCTATACTCGTTTTAACCATTCTATGCCTATTTTATACCATATTTCGGTTAGAATCATCCTTCTATAGTGGTTTTCATCATTGTACGCTAATTCTAAATTATATTTCGGTTTCAATTACCCATATATACTTGTTTTCATCATTGTACGTTCATTTTAAGTCATATTTCTGTTTGAGTCACCCATGTATCTTCGTTTTTATCATTTTATGCTCATTCTGCACCGTGTTTCGGTTAGAATAACTCATTTATACTCGTTTTCACCAGTCTACGACCGTTATATACCATATTTCGGTTAGAATCACCCACCTATACTGGTTTTCCACAGTCTACGACCATGTTTACCATATTTCGATTAGAATCACCCATCTATACTCGTTTTCATCATTGTACGCTGATTCTGAACCATATTTCAGTTAAAATTATTCATTTATACTTGTTTTCACCAGTCCACTAGCATTTGGTACCTTATTTATCATTGTACGCTGATTCTGAACCATATTTCAGTTAGAATTATTCATTTATACTTGTTTTCACCAGTCCACGAGCATTGGTACCTTATTTCGGTTAGACTTATTGCATCCATACTCGGTTTCTCCAATCTACGCCCATTATAAACCATATTTCGATTAGAATCATCCATATATACTCGTTTTTACCATTCTAAGCCTGTTTTATGCCATATTTCGGTTTGAATAACACATCTATACATGTTTTCATCATTGTAGGCTCATTCCATTTCAGTTAGGATTACCCATCTGTACTCGATTTCTTTATTGTATGCTAATTCCAAACCATATTTCGGTTACAAAAAGTCATTCATAGTCGTTTTCACAAGTCTACGGGCATTTTTATACCACATTTCAGGTAGAAACACTCATCTATACTCGTTTTCACCATTGTACGCTCACTCTAAACCATATTTCGATTAGAGTCATTTATTTGTACTCGTTTTTAACAAACTACGAGAATTTGATACCTTACTTCGGTTAGAATCGATTTTATAAACTCATTTTCACTAATCTAAGCCACTTTTTTTTTTACCTTAAGTCGGTTAGAGTTACGCATCTATACACGGTTTCACCGATCTTCGCTCATTCTAAGCTTGTTTTATGGTACCACATTTCAGGTAGAAACACCCATCTATACTCGTTTTCACCATTGTACGCTCACTCTAAACCATATTTCGATTAGAGTCATTCATTTGTACTCGTTTTTAACAATCTACGAGAATTTGATACCTTACTTCGGTTAGAATCGATTTTATAAACTTATTTTCACTAATCTACGCCACTTTTTTTTTACCTTAAGTCGGTTAGAGTTACGCATCTATACTCGGTTTCACCGATCTTCGCTCATTCTAAGCATGTTTTATGGTACCACATTTTAGGTAGAAACACCCATCTATACTCGTTTTTACCATTGTACGCTCACTCTAAACCATATTTCGATTAGAGTCATTCATTTGTACTCATTTTTAACAATCTATGGGAATTTGATACCTTACTTCGGTTAGAATCGATATTATAAACTCATTTTCACTAATCTACGCCACTTTTTTTTTACCTTAAGTCGGTTAGAGTTACGCATCTATACTCGGTTTCACCGATCTTTCGCTCATTCTAAACCATATTTCGGTTAGAATCTCCCAATTATACACGTTTTCATCATTGTGCGCTCATTTTAAACAATATTTCAGTCACAATCACCCATTTTACTCATTTTCGGCATTGCTTGCTCATTCAACACCTTGAATCTCCTATTTATACTCATTTTCATCATTGCACGCTTATTGTATACCATATTTCTATTTAAACACCAATCTGTACTCGGATCACCTATTCTAAGCCTTATTTCGTTTAGAATTACACATCTATACTCGTTTTAACCATTCTAGGCCTATTTTATACCATATATCGGTTAGAATCATCTATCTATACTGGTTTTCATCATTGTACGCTAATTCTAAATTATATTTCGATTTCAATTACTCATATATACTTGTTTTCATCATTGTACGTTCATTTTAAGTCATATTTCTGTTTGAGTCACCCATGTATCTTCGTTTTCATCATTTTATGCTTATTCTGCACCGTGTTTCGGTTAGAATAACTCATTTATACTCGTTTTCACCAGTCTACGACTGTTATATACCATATTTCGGTTAGAATCACCCACCTATACTGGTTTTCCACAGTCTACGACCATGTTTACCATATTTCGATTAGAATCATCCATCTATACTCGTTTTCATCATTGTACGCTGATTCTGAACCATATTTCAGTTAGAATCATTCATTTATACTTGTTTTCACCAGTCCACGAGCATTTGGTATCTTATTTCGGTTAGACTTATTGCATCCATACTCGGTTTCTCCAATCTACGTCCATTATAAACCATATTTCGATTAGAATCATCCATATATACTCGTTTTCACCATTCTAAGCCTGTTTTATGCCATATTTCGGTTTGAATAACACATCTATACATGTTTTCATCATTGTAGGCTCATTCTATTTCAGTTAGAATCACCTATCTGTACTCGGTTTCTTTATTGTATGCTAATTCCAAACCATATTTTGGTTACAAAAAGTCATTCATAGTCGTTTTCACAAGTCTACGGGCGTTTTGTAACACATTTCAGGTAGAAACACGCATCTATACTCTTTTCACCATTGTACGCTCACTCTAAACCATATTTCGATTAGAGTCATTCATTTGTACTCGTTTTTAACAATCTATGAGAATTTGATACCTTACTTCGGTTAGAATCGATTTTATAAACTCATTTTCACTAAGCTACGCCACTTTTTTTTTTTTACCTTAAGTCGTTTTGGAGTTACGCATCTATACTCGGTTTCACCGATCTTCGCTCATTCTAAGCATGTTTTATGGTACCACATTTCAGGTAGAAACACCCATCTATACTCGTTTTTACCATTGTACGCTCGCTCTAAACCATATTTCGATTAGAGTCATTCATTTGTACTCATTTTTAACAATCTACGAGAATTTGATACCTTACTTCGGTTAGAATCGATTTTATAAACTCATTTTCACTAATCTACGCCACTTTTTTTTTTACCTTAAGTCGGTTAGAGTTATGCATCTATACTCGGTTTCACCGATCTTTCTCTCATTCTAAACCATATTTCGGTTAGAATCTCCCAATTATACACCTTTTCATCATTGTGCGCTCATTTTAAACAATATTTCAGTCACAATCACCCATTTTACTCATTTTCGGCATTGCTTGCTCATTCAACACCTTGAATCTCCTATTTATACTCATTTTCATCATAGCACGCTTATTGTATACCATATTTCTATTTAAACTCCAATCTGTACTCGGATCACCTATTCTAAGCCTTATTTCGTTTAGAATTACACATCTATACTCGTTTTAACCATTCTATGCCTATTTTATACCATATTTCGGTTAGAATCATCCTTCTATAGTGGTTTTCATCATTGTACGCTAATTCTAAATTATATTTCGGTTTCAATTACCCATATATACTTGTTTTCATCATTGTACGTTCATTTTAAGTCATATTTCTGTTTGAGTCACCAATGTATCTTCGTTTTCATCATTTTATGCTCATTCTGCACCGTGTTCGGTTAGAATAACTCATTGATACTCGTTTTCACTAGTCTACGACTGTTATATACCATATTTCGATTAGAATCACCCACCTATACTGGTTTTCCACAGTCTACGACCATGTTTACCATATTTCGATTAGAATCACCCATCTATACTCATTTTCATCATTGTACGCTGATTCTGAACCATATTTCAGTTAGAATCATTCATTTATAGTTGTTTTCACCAGTCCACGAGCATTTGGTACCTTATTTCGGTTAGACTTATTGCATCCATACTCGGTTTCTCCAATCTACACCCATTATAAACCATATTTCGATTAGAATCATCCATATATACTCGTTTTCACTATTCTAAGCCTGTTTTATGCCATATTTCGGTTTGAATAACACATCTATACATGTTTTCATCATTGTAGGCTCATTCCATTTCAGTTAGGATTACCCATCTGTACTCGATTTCTTTATTGTATGCTAATTCCAAACCATATTTCGGTTACAAAAAGTCATTCATAGTCGTTTTCACAAGTCTACGGGCATTTTTATACCACATTTCAGGTAGAAACACTCATCTATACTCGTTTTCACCATTGTACGCTCACTCTAAACCATATTTCGATTAGAGTCATTCATTTGTACTCGTTTTTAACAAACTACGAGAATTTGATACCTTACTTCGGTTAGAATCGATTTTATAAACTCATTTTCACTAATCTAAGCCACTTTTTTTTTTACCTTAAGTCGGTTAGAGTTACGCATCTATACACGGTTTCACCGATCTTCGCTCATTCTAAGCTTGTTTTATGGTACCACATTTCAGGTAGAAACACCCATCTATACTCGTTTTCACCATTGTACGCTCACTCTAAACCATATTTCGATTAGAGTCATTCATTTGTACTCGTTTTTAACAATCTACGAGAATTTGATACCTTACTTCGGTTAGAATCGATTTTATAAACTTATTTTCACTAATCTACGCCACTTTTTTTTTACCTTAAGTCGGTTAGAGTTACGCATCTATACTCGGTTTCACCGATCTTCGCTCATTCTAAGCATGTTTTATGGTACCACATTTTAGGTAGAAACACCCATCTATACTCGTTTTTACCATTGTACGCTCACTCTAAACCATATTTCGATTAGAGTCATTCATTTGTACTCATTTTTAACAATCTATGGGAATTTGATACCTTACTTCGGTTAGAATCGATATTATAAACTCATTTTCACTAATCTACGCCACTTTTTTTTTACCTTAAGTCGGTTAGAGTTACGCATCTATACTCGGTTTCACCGATCTTTCGCTCATTCTAAACCATATTTCGGTTAGAATCTCCCAATTATACACGTTTTCATCATTGTGCGCTCATTTTAAACAATATTTCAGTCACAATCACCCATTTTACTCATTTTCGGCATTGCTTGCTCATTCAACACCTTGAATCTCCTATTTATACTCATTTTCATCATTGCACGCTTATTGTATACCATATTTCTATTTAAACACCAATCTGTACTCGGATCACCTATTCTAAGCCTTATTTCGTTTAGAATTACACATCTATACTCGTTTTAACCATTCTAGGCCTATTTTATACCATATATCGGTTAGAATCATCTATCTATACTGGTTTTCATCATTGTACGCTAATTCTAAATTATATTTCGATTTCAATTACTCATATATACTTGTTTTCATCATTGTACGTTCATTTTAAGTCATATTTCTGTTTGAGTCACCCATGTATCTTCGTTTTCATCATTTTATGCTTATTCTGCACCGTGTTTCGGTTAGAATAACTCATTTATACTCGTTTTCACCAGTCTACGACTGTTATATACCATATTTCGGTTAGAATCACCCACCTATACTGGTTTTCCACAGTCTACGACCATGTTTACCATATTTCGATTAGAATCATCCATCTATACTCGTTTTCATCATTGTACGCTGATTCTGAACCATATTTCAGTTAGAATCATTCATTTATACTTGTTTTCACCAGTCCACGAGCATTTGGTATCTTATTTCGGTTAGACTTATTGCATCCATACTCGGTTTCTCCAATCTACGTCCATTATAAACCATATTTCGATTAGAATCATCCATATATACTCGTTTTCACCATTCTAAGCCTGTTTTATGCCATATTTCGGTTTGAATAACACATCTATACATGTTTTCATCATTGTAGGCTCATTCTATTTCAGTTAGAATCACCTATCTGTACTCGGTTTCTTTATTGTATGCTAATTCCAAACCATATTTTGGTTACAAAAAGTCATTCATAGTCGTTTTCACAAGTCTACGGGCGTTTTGTAACACATTTCAGGTAGAAACACGCATCTATACTCTTTTCACCATTGTACGCTCACTCTAAACCATATTTCGATTAGAGTCATTCATTTGTACTCGTTTTTAACAATCTATGAGAATTTGATACCTTACTTCGGTTAGAATCGATTTTATAAACTCATTTTCACTAAGCTACGCCACTTTTTTTTTTTTTACCTTAAGTCGTTTTGGAGTTACGCATCTATACTCGGTTTCACCGATCTTCGCTCATTCTAAGCATGTTTTATGGTACCACATTTCAGGTAGAAACACCCATCTATACTCGTTTTTACCATTGTACGCTCGCTCTAAACCATATTTCGATTAGAGTCATTCATTTGTACTCATTTTTAACAATCTACGAGAATTTGATACCTTACTTCGGTTAGAATCGATTTTATAAACTCATTTTCACTAATCTACGCCACTTTTTTTTTTACCTTAAGTCGGTTAGAGTTATGCATCTATACTCGGTTTCACCGATCTTTCTCTCATTCTAAACCATATTTCGGTTAGAATCTCCCAATTATACACCTTTTCATCATTGTGCGCTCATTTTAAACAATATTTCAGTCACAATCACCCATTTTACTCATTTTCGGCATTGCTTGCTCATTCAACACCTTGAATCTCCTATTTATACTCATTTTCATCATAGCACGCTTATTGTATACCATATTTCTATTTAAACTCCAATCTGTACTCGGATCACCTATTCTAAGCCTTATTTCGTTTAGAATTACACATCTATACTCGTTTTAACCATTCTATGCCTATTTTATACCATATTTCGGTTAGAATCATCCTTCTATAGTGGTTTTCATCATTGTACGCTAATTCTAAATTATATTTCGGTTTCAATTACCCATATATACTTGTTTTCATCATTGTACGTTCATTTTAAGTCATATTTCTGTTTGAGTCACCAATGTATCTTCGTTTTCATCATTTTATGCTCATTCTGCACCGTGTTCGGTTAGAATAACTCATTGATACTCGTTTTCACTAGTCTACGACTGTTATATACCATATTTCGATTAGAATCACCCACCTATACTGGTTTTCCACAGTCTACGACCATGTTTACCATATTTCGATTAGAATCACCCATCTATACTCATTTTCATCATTGTACGCTGATTCTGAACCATATTTCAGTTAGAATCATTCATTTATAGTTGTTTTCACCAGTCCACGAGCATTTGGTACCTTATTTCGGTTAGACTTATTGCATCCATACTCGGTTTCTCCAATCTACACCCATTATAAACCATATTTCGATTAGAATCATCCATATATACTCGTTTTCACTATTCTAAGCCTGTTTTATGCCATATTTCGGTTTGAATAACACATCTATACATGTTTTCATCATTGTAGGCTCATTCCATTTCAGTTAGGATTACCCATCTGTACTCGATTTCTTTATTGTATGCTAATTCCAAACCATATTTCGGTTACAAAAAGTCATTCATAGTCGTTTTCACAAGTCTACGGGCATTTTTATACCACATTTCAGGTAGAAACACTCATCTATACTCGTTTTCACCATTGTACGCTCACTCTAAACCATATTTCGATTAGAGTCATTCATTTGTACTCGTTTTTAACAAACTACGAGAATTTGATACCTTACTTCGGTTAGAATCGATTTTATAAACTCATTTTCACTAATCTAAGCCACTTTTTTTTTTACCTTAAGTCGGTTAGAGTTACGCATCTATACACGGTTTCACCGATCTTCGCTCATTCTAAGCTTGTTTTATGGTACCACATTTCAGGTAGAAACACCCATCTATACTCGTTTTCACCATTGTACGCTCACTCTAAACCATATTTCGATTAGAGTCATTCATTTGTACTCGTTTTTAACAATCTACGAGAATTTGATACCTTACTTCGGTTAGAATCGATTTTATAAACTTATTTTCACTAATCTACGCCACTTTTTTTTTACCTTAAGTCGGTTAGAGTTACGCATCTATACTCGGTTTCACCGATCTTCGCTCATTCTAAGCATGTTTTATGGTACCACATTTTAGGTAGAAACACCCATCTATACTCGTTTTTACCATTGTACGCTCACTCTAAACCATATTTCGATTAGAGTCATTCATTTGTACTCATTTTTAACAATCTATGGGAATTTGATACCTTACTTCGGTTAGAATCGATATTATAAACTCATTTTCACTAATCTACGCCACTTTTTTTTTACCTTAAGTCGGTTAGAGTTACGCATCTATACTCGGTTTCACCGATCTTTCGCTCATTCTAAACCATATTTCGGTTAGAATCTCCCAATTATACACGTTTTCATCATTGTGCGCTCATTTTAAACAATATTTCAGTCACAATCACCCATTTTACTCATTTTCGGCATTGCTTGCTCATTCAACACCTTGAATCTCCTATTTATACTCATTTTCATCATTGCACGCTTATTGTATACCATATTTCTATTTAAACACCAATCTGTACTCGGATCACCTATTCTAAGCCTTATTTCGTTTAGAATTACACATCTATACTCGTTTTAACCATTCTAGGCCTATTTTATACCATATATCGGTTAGAATCATCTATCTATACTGGTTTTCATCATTGTACACTAATTCTAAATTATATTTCGATTTCAATTACTCATATATACTTGTTTTCATCATTGTACGTTCATTTTAAGTCATATTTCTGTTTGAGTCACCCATGTATCTTCGTTTTCATCATTTTATGCTTATTCTGCACCGTGTTTCGGTTAGAATAACTCATTTATACTCGTTTTCACCAGTCTACGACTGTTATATACCATATTTCGGTTAGAATCACCCACCTATACTGGTTTTCCACAGTCTACGACCATGTTTACCATATTTCGATTAGAATCATCCATCTATACTCGTTTTCATCATTGTACGCTGATTCTGAACCATATTTCAGTTAGAATCATTCATTTATACTTGTTTTCACCAGTCCACGAGCATTTGGTATCTTATTTCGGTTAGACTTATTGCATCCATACTCGGTTTCTCCAATCTACGTCCATTATAAACCATATTTCGATTAGAATCATCCATAT